>VZTO01021023.1:39445-52826 GCA_013400615.1 Syrrhaptes paradoxus
CTGAATGCATCAGGCTTCCTGAACACACATAAGTGATATATTCGTGTGCACAGGAAGATATCTGGCTCTTTATTTTGCTCTGATGAGATTGCTGAATATACAGAAAAAAATCCAAACCCATAACCTCAGTTGTCTTCCAACTTAATTTCTGCTAGAAAAGAAGGATAGCACAGGTGCATGGTAAAGCTACACAGGGACATTTCACTCGAGGACTGCCTCTAAAGAGTCAGAGAAAAGTACAAGTGAAGGACACAAACTACTTGTGTTGTGTAAGCGTAAAGATTTCTTGACTAGTATGGGAACTATGGGCTTGAGTCTCCTTTACAGATGTTGAAAACTGTAGGAAAACGTGTTGTCTGAGTAAATTAATACAGCACATTCCCTTTAGGTCTGTTAGCCAGCCTTCAGCATAGTGGCTGCTTGGCTCTGGAAGCCAGTCCATGGACTGGTTCATTGTGCCATTCATTTTATGTGGCTCAAAAGTGGGAATGGGATGAGAAGGTGGAAACAATAATACTTTTCCAGTGTTGAGAATCTCAGAAATCTTTCTAGGAGATTTTTCTATATATTCACAAATGTAATGCAGTAGGATCCAAGAGGCTTCATGTATTCATGGGTTGGGGTGTACCTGTCAGCTTTGAAGGGCCGTTGCGATGCAATGAAACTCTTGCACTTTATTTTCACCTGCTAAGCAGTTTGTTTTGTCTTCTTTTTGCTTGGACTCTAGCTGCTTGCAAGAGCAAAGTGAAATGCCACTCAATAAACAGTGAAGATCTTCACTCTGGTGTTCTCCCACACTTTCCTTCCGTGCTTTGGTCAGTCAGAGAACTGGTTCCTCTGCCATCTCCTTAAGGACTGTCCCCACTGAAACCTTTCTGAGTGAAGCGGTGCCAATATATCTCTTTGAGACTTCTCTGCCTCTGCAGTATGCTGTTCGGCTGCTTGAAGGTGACTACAAGTGTACTGGTTATACTCGATTATTGTCAGAGCTCTGTTTTTTCTCATTAACTATAGGTACAAGAGACTCACTGTAGTTTTTTAAATGAAAATTAAGATTTTGGAACAGAAGGGATGTTGGGAATGGTCTCACATGTATTAACAGTACTGCTAAAAAAATAAGTTATCATTTAGGATGTGTTTTTATTCTAATTCTATCTCTGCCTAAGTGTAGAAAATGTTTCCATGTATATGTTTGTATATACATACCCACATCTGTATGTGTACGTACATATATACATTTAGAAGGACATTTTCTAATTCAAAAAATGAGAAATGTAACATAGCTGGAACAGATTAAAACAGAAGAGATTTAGTGGACCAGAAACCATATTGCACTGATAAGGATTTTTTTGTTTTAAATTCAATCCTACCATAAAGTCATTTATTACCCATTGTTTGTTTTTTTTAGAAAGGCCAGTGCAGCACCATTTGCTGGCTGATTGACAATGCAACTCTCTTTTTACAACTTGGAATTTAAAACAGGAAGGCTGCCATTCACATCAGTTAAGAAGTCTATGTTTTAGATCACCTGGAAAGGTTCATCTTTGCCATAAACAGATGGGAGGTTCAAATGTCTAAAACCAAAATGCAGCATTCCAGGCTCAGCATAGCCCGTGCACATGTAGTTATCTGCAAAAATGAAATCAGAAGGAGTAATTACAGAAATGCATTCACCTCTCTATTTCCACCAACTCATTAGTTTCCCCCTCAAAGAGCAGCAGAAATGACCATTTTGCATTCCTCAACAGAAATTGCAACAGCACAGACCCTGCAAGCCTGGCTTGTCAGCTGAGTTTCATACATCGAAATCTGCAGCTAATCAGTCCCGGTCCAACCAGGAAAGGTCACAGCAATCCTGCTGAACTATTACCGAGGTGTTACAAGACATGGACATTATTCATCCTCACTGAAAACAGGCAAACAGAAAATAAAATGAAAGCAAGCGGATTAACTCTAGAATATTTGCTGTAGTACCACCATAAGAAGAGTCGGGAGTTTCCAGCTCTTCTTCTGCCACCAAGCACACATTTCCCCACCCCTAACTCCTGTCACAAGTCACCTCAAATCCTGTCATTTAAGCATTAATGTCTGGGTTATACTATAGGCACAATCCTGGGAGCAAGAAGGTGTGTAAGCTGCTCTGTCCTGAGACTCAGATCAGGTTTGTGTCAGGAACTTTTGCCAAGAGTGTAGCACTCCTTTTTTTCTTTTTTTTCTTTTTTTCTTTTCTTTTTTTTTCTCCTTTTTTTTTTTTCCCTTGCAGCACTTCTGCAGTGACAGAAGCTAAAGTCTAGTTGTAGTTCTGTTGGCTTGTAAGTTGCCCTTGTGCTAGGGCAACCAGGACGAACACTGCTGGCAAAGCACATTGTGTCAAGATGAATTGTGTATATGCCAGGAGAGTTTGCTGCAAATTTACATCAGCAACATCTCCTGGAGGGAAGGCTCATCCTTGGATCCCTGGGTGAAATATTGGCTTGCTTTCTTCCTAGATGCACCAGGCTGGAGCATTGTGGCTCCTGGCAGTGTGTTAGGGACTGCTACCAGAGCATTAAAGAGCAAGAGAATAAGGCTAAAGGACAATCTTGTCCAACGCAGTGAGCATTAGCGTTCACAAGAGTGGCTCTGTTTCGAGGGAGAAGAGAGTGCTGCTCCTAGACAGTTTGACTTGGTCATAATCCATCAGTGAAGGAGCAATGGAAGTGCATGGCTTGACTTTACACAGCACCTCTTCCAAATATTCCTTCCTCCTTCCAGAAGGAGGGATTGCATGGACACTGAGCTGCAGCATTCATCTGTGCAGGTAATGCACGTTGCAATTTTGGTTATGGGCCCCTAAAAGAAAGTACTGATTCTAAGATCTTTTTCAGAAAGCATCTTCCTTTCTGTTTAGGAACAAAGTAATGTGAATAAGAGAAGATTGTCTGGACTAAAAGACCTAAAAGCTATTTCCTCTTTAAAGTGGGGGACAAAAATCATAGAACCATAGAATCATAGAATGGTTTGGGTTGGAAGGGACCTTAAAGATCATCAAGTTCCAACCCCCCTGCTATGGGCAGGGACACCCTCCACTAGCCCAGGTTGCTCAAAGCCTCATCCAGCCTGGCCTTGAACCCCTCCAGGGATGGGGCACCCACAGCTTCCCTGGGCAACCTGTTCCAGTGCCTCACCACCCTCATAGTGAAAAATTTCTTCACACATGAGATGGCAACATATTTTTGTTTTTTTCCGAATGCCACCGAAGAGATCCTTCCTGTCCACTAATGACCTAAGATGCAAACAGATAATTATTTTCTTTAAGAACTGTGTTATTGCTCCTTAGAGCATCAATATGCAGCAGCCAGCACTGTATGTACAGCATTTCCCCTCTTGAGCACATCATCTAAAGTGCAAAGAGAAGATCTATAATTTCAGCTTGTGTCGAAGAGACCTCTCATGACATTTTTACTTTGTGTTTTAAGTAGGGAGATATAAATAAGATGGAAAGGCATTTACTGAAGATGAACAAAAAAAGCTTCTCAAATGTGTAGGAACTCAGATTCAATATCATGTCTGCAGGTATCAGAATATCTGTGGAGAACTATGTTTTCAAAAATCACTTGAATCTGGCCTAAATGTACCAGTACCTAACAAAAAACATGGAGAAATATGTTAAAAAAATCTTTGAACTTACCACAGAAACTCAGAATTACAACTTCATCATCGTTAGCGCAGCAACCTGGCAAACAAACTGTAACAACGCAGGAAAAGGCAAGAGATTATTACAGATGATTCTGCTTCCTCTCCACCCTGCGCGATCGTTCAGCAAGAAAAGAGGTTTGCTAGGAGAAAGGACCCACACAGCTCGAAACAGGTCAGTGTTTCAGGAAGAACAAAATGTCTAGGCTTACAGACTTCTGGCTTTACCTCCTTCTTTAAACTAATTATGCATATGATATTGTACATGGGATAGTACTGTGGCAAAGGATTATTGAAAATCAGCAAATATCCGTATAGATTCGAAATGCTGCTTCTGACAGTGGCAAATGCAAAGTTCACGAGAAAAAAATTACTGTATGGGACAATCCCAGGATACTCTGTACATAGGAGAATTTTCACCATCATAACGCCAGACATAGACAGTAAGAGTATATTATGATGATTTTCAAAAGAACTCAGCTCTCTTCAGTGCCTTCTGGGATCTAAGTAAGTCTGGTAGAAAGGATTTTTTATTTTATTTTCAAAATTGGAAAAGAATGCTTTATCTGAGAGAAAATATGAATATTACTGTTTTCAAAAGCTGACAAACAATGAAAATATATTTTTAAAAAAAAGTTTTAGATTAAAAAATAATAATCAGAATTGTAGCAGAGCTGTTTCTTAAAATATGTTCCCAATTTTAATTCTGTACATTTTAATTTTACATGTTTTTTTATATATAGAGAGAGAGAGTTTATAATGATTTTGGATGTTCCTATTATTCATGGTTTGTATTTATGTAACTGAAAAAAAACATACTATGTCCTTAGTTCATACTATATTTTGTGGCAATAAGAATACCTGATTTATCAGCTGTGGCCTTAGCCGGAATCAAAATTTCTTCTCAAAGCTGAACAGTGCTGAACTTCTGAGTTTCTCCAGTTACAGAAGCCTGACCTGGAAGGTAATTTGTAATTGATATTTACTGCTTGTAAATGCATATTAAACAGAATGCCCTCCTGTGAAGGCTGACATTTTACCAGTCCTTAAGACCTCTCTTTTTCTTCTTTTTGTTCCCAGAACCCATGTTGTCCTGCCAGTGTGACATACTGACAGACAGAGCATTTGGGTTCAAAAATCCCAAAGTAGCCCTCGGTCATGGCTCTCCGCTGCGACCTCCAAACCAGAACCTACAGCGGCCATTTTGAAACCTCTGAGGGGAGGTTGCTGGGAAATAAAAGTATCAGTAAGAGCAACTTTTTTTTTTCTCCCACTAGTGGGAAAAGTGGGAACAGAGAAAAGGAGTGGAGCAATTTTTTTTAAAACTACCTAAAAGCTCAAAACCATTTTCAAAAAAAAAAAAAAAAAAAAAGAGCCTATTTTCTGTCAGTAAGTCAGGGCTGTAAAAAAATTCTGCCTGTTTCTGAGTGTAGGCCATGTCCAGTCAGAACTAGTTAGAATCTGGGCTGAGATGCCAAGTTGTTTCACAAACACCACCAAGATGTCCATCACGAGTCACAAGATTCTTTTTAAAATTTCCCTGGGACACAGCAACCTGGACCATTTTCATGTATTACAGACGAACAGTGAATACTTTGCTATAAATCTTGGTGAACTTTCTTCCAAAATATCTTTTTATAACATTTAAAGATGTAAAAAATTTATTATTTGATGATAAATACGATGTATCTTTTACAGAGGGGGAGTTTTTTATTAGTTTTTGTGCATAATATTATTACTTTAAGTTGTTGATTGTTATTCATTCAAGTTTTGCTGGAGTTATTTAATAACTGTCAGTTTTCATTCTTCTAACTCTTTATTTGTTGTCAGCTGAGGATGATCTGCCAGCCCACATGAGAGGGCAGGTTCCATTCAAAGGAATCTACTTTGGTTTAGGGACATGTGCAGAATCTGAGCTAATTGCAGTGCAACTTTATACTTTAACTGCTTCTTATTAGCGACTTAGCACATGTCTGTGACTTCGTACTCTGATCCTTCAGTGCTTGCACTGGAAACCCACAGGACTCAGCGAGACACAGGCACTGCTCTGTTAGGGATTTGTGAGACCAAGCTCCTGTGTTCCCACGTCATGCCTTTGAAGAAGGCAGGTAAAGGTGGCTGGGAGCTGTTTCCACTTGATGGCCCAGCATGTTAAATGAATTTGTTGTTTGGACCTGCATCTAGGGCTGGTTAGAGGATGTGGCAATGCCCACCCATATCTATTTAGTACTAAGAGATCCATGATCTCCTGACTCCGATACCCTGTCCCTCACATCTGGGAAGGGGATGATTCCTATATAAGGCAGAGAAAGCATCAACAGAGGGGCTAAAACATTATAAGTAAGGAGAATGTAGAGGCCCACCAAAGTGAGGAATGGCTTTCTGTAGTCTTTGGCTAGGCAAAGAGCTCTGGTTTATAGTGCAATTAGTATAAAGCTAAATTTCTAGAAAAGTGTTCTGATCCAGAATGTGTAGCGTTCTCAGTCCTTCTTACGTGTCGTGGCATAAAGCCAGCCAGCGTTCAAAGACCATGCAGCCGCTTGCTCACCCTCTCTCATCCCAGGGGATGGGAGAGAGGATTGGAGAGGTAAAAGTAAGGAGACTGGTATGTTGGCATAAGAACAATTTAATAATTGAAATTAAAAAAAATAAATAATAATTATAATAATGATATTAGTAATGATAATCATGATAGTAATAGAATATACAAATGAGTGATAAGCAGTGCAACTGTTCACCACCTGCTGACCAAGGTCCAGCCCGTTCCTGGTTTGTGATCCCAAAAAAAAACCCCAAAACCGCAATAGACAGAAAGAGCTTTCCGGCCACCTCTCATTTATATACTGAGCATGACATCGTATGATATAGAATATCCCATCAGCCAATTTGGATGCATTGCTCTGGCTATGGTCCCTCCCAGCTTCTTGTGCACCTGCACCCTAGCAAAGCACGGCAAGTTGGAAAGTCCTTGATTTCTTAGCAACTACTGAACACATCAGTATATTGTCAACGTTGTTCTCATACCAAATCCCATACTGAATCCAAAACACAGCGCTATTCTGGCTACTAAGAAGAAAATTGCCACTAGCCCAGACAAAACCAGGACACCAGGACACACTTGAAGAACACCCTCCTTTGACTCCTGCTAGAAAGCACCCCTGTGCTTGCATTTAAACCCACTTTTTGATTGACGGATGGCCCTAACAATAAAATGAGGGTTCTCTCTGTGGGTTTTTCTGAAGCAGATCCCCCAAATTAGGGTTGAAGGAAAACAATTTGCACGTTTGAATGTCAGGCATGGACCTCAGTTGCTCTTCCAAGCTTAGGGGGTGAAGGTTAGTAAAGATGTTGGAGGCCATGTGAATTAGAGCTGGCATTCATGTGATTGCTGTTTTCTGTGTCTCCTTTTGACAAAATGATGTAAAAATATGTTTGTATAATGACAGACATAAAAGGGCATTTATTCCCTCTTGGCAAGGGCTGCCAAAGTGTGATTTTCATCCACCTCCAGCGACTTAGCATATGCGCTGCACTTCTGGTGGTGCGTATAAAGCAGAGAGGAACAAAGACAAGAGATGGGTAAAAGAGAGAGAGAGAGAAGTGAGATGTAACAGAAAGCAGCTGTTGCGTTTTGCAATAACTTTTGTCTTACAGAGACTCGGGGAAAACAAAAGGAGGGCCGTGAAGGAGCACTTATGTTTTTGTACCCAAAATGGTGAGTGAACCAGAAGAAGAAAAAACACACAAAAAAGTATTGGTTTGGATGGCATTCCTGAAGCATTGATAAGGTAAGTGAAGAGGAATAAGGTGACCAAACTGCCAAAAAAAATAAAAACAACACCACTGCACATTTTTTAAATTTTTATTTAATCTCTGCCCTGGTTTGGCTATGTGTCCCTCAGAAGAGGCAGCGATGCAAATATGCAATTAGGGTGCACGATGGCCTCAAAGACTTTGCTAAGCCACGTTTCATAGAGTGTCTCAAAATGATGTGCCCTTGCAGCGAGACGTGCACCCCTTTAAGAAACCCATGTGATGTACTCACCTGAGGCATCCTAATGCTGCACTCTACAACAAAACGGGGTAACTCTTGCTCCCCCAGGAAAGCACAGTCCCGTGTTCCACACCCTTCAAAGCTGCTGGTGACTGCATACAGATTGGGAATGAATTAAAATGTTTGGGAAGAAGGGACAGAGCATGCAAGCATCATTTTTTTTTGTCTATCACTGTTAGGGCTCGTATGGTTTCCACAACCTTTATGCATCCTATCAGCATACCATCAGAAACTGAGTGCTATTTCCACCTCTACTTAGCAAGGACAAAGCCCGTCTGTACTGCTGGGTCCATTTCTGGGCTCAGGCACTTGAGGCAACATGCGAATATTGGAGTTCAATGAAGGACCACAAAGACAATTAAGAAATTGGAACACCATTTGTATGGGAGGGACTGAGACAACTCAAGAAGAAAAATCTCAAGGGAGACCTTATCAATGTGTGTAAACACCTGACAAAGAAGACAGCCAGACTCTTANTTTGTGGCAGGGGAAATCAGGTGTAGCACAAGACATCAGAATTAAATTAACAGGTTTCCCGTTGTCCTTCCTTTTTTAATGGAAATTTTGGGATTTTTAAGGTGTTTCTTTTTTATATGATTTTATGGCGCTTAGAGTAATAGGCCCTGAGCTTGTCTAACGATAACAGGAACTGTAATAATCCAAATAATAGAGTAAAATACAGAAGACAGCTTTCATGATGCCTTAATTTCAGAGGCACTTATTTTAACCCTTTGGTGAGTGCATAAGATGCTTTTCTGGGCTCCACATTAGATGGTAGGATAACTGCGGTGCTTTGAGCATAAACGTGTGCTTTGTTCTGCCTTCATTTCATGCATGTCTTACTTCATTCTGTAGCCTCTGAGGTGAAAAGCATTCCCAAACTGAAGCAAAGAAAGAGAAAAGAGGAAACCAAAGTGAATCAATTATTGCCTTCAGCCTTGAGAAACTCGTATATTCGTCTAGTAAAAGCACATGTGCTGTGGTGGTTCAGCTTTTCTCTGCACGCTGAAAGTACACTCAGGAGGTCAAAGTGAGTTCCCAGAACATTCTAAAGGAAGGATCTAGTCCTCATTCCCTATAATGGGCAATCATATATCCAAACAACTATGTATTTAGACATTTAGAGTAACCTCTGGGCAAAATTCACTTCCCCAGATCTACTGATTTTAAACAACTCATTAGTGATGAGTTAAAAAAAGCCAACTGTGAATCATCTTGTATGTAGGTTGCTCTCATTCAGGTGCCTTTAGAGAAGGGACTGATCTTTTGATAGCTTAACTTTTGACTTAAAAAAATTACATTTAGCAATAGTGTCAAAAATTAAAAGTCAAGAAAAGGTGACTGATACCAGAAAAGAGCAATGAAGATATTCAGAGTGAGGGGAGCATGTTTTCCTAAGAAATCTTTTGAAAATTAATTACTTGGGTATAGAATGAGAGATGTCTTGTGGGAAATGCAACAATGGCCAAAGAGATTCAATGGGTAGATTCACCATGGAGGGAGCTTTTCCGTCACATCTTGAGAAAGTCAAAGGAGTCACCGACCAGCAGCTGAGAACAGAATCCAATTTCCATTGATAAATAGCTTGCGCAGGTACAGAAGGGCATTTCTAGAGTAATGAGTTAAAACTATTAGTGGAAAATAATTTGGAGAAGTGTCCTGATGGCAAATAGGAAACAGTCTCACAGGAAAAACAGAGAAATTCAGCTGCCTGGGAAGTTTATGCTGCAAGTGGACAGAGAGCTAGGGATCTGTGATAGAGCACTCTGTTTCAAGTAAAGAGATGAGCCAGAAGAGCTTCTAGCCTTTCCCACCTTTGTGTTTTATGAGTACAGGTNACAGGATCCACCATCTTAAACTCCATTTAAGTGTAAGAGAAAACCTCATTTACTGTAAGGATGACTGGAGATATGTAAGTCTTGAGTAAACTACTCTACTGATCCTACCTTGAGCAGAAGGGTTGGACTAGGCAATCCCCAGAAGTGCCTTCCCACCTCAACTGTCCTGTGACTTTGTGATTTTGCTCATGCTGTCCTCATTTCTTGCAGCCTTTTTTTTTGTACTACAGCATATGCAGGTTGCAGTGTGCTTCTCACATTCCACTCTATATTTCTGTGAACCAGAATTATGATTTATATATTTTCACTGTTAAAACACCTGATTTAAAGAGACAAACCCAAACATCTGGGACAGCTAGTGAAAGCCATTATTCCTAAAGCCGTAATATTCATCATTGAAAATGTCTTGTTCAGAATTAAAAATATATTTTAAGATGAAATATTGTTGTTTTGGTTTTTTTTTGTGGCAGGGGAAATCAGGTGTAGCACAAGACATCAGAATTAAATTAACAGGTTTCCCGTTGTCCTTCCTTTTTTAATGGAAATTTTGGGATTTTTAAGGTGTTTCTTTTTTATATGATTTTATGGCGCTTAGAGTAATAGGCCCTGAGCTTGTCTAATGATAACAGGAACTGTAATAATCCAAATAATAGAGTAAAATACAGAAGACAGCTTTCATGATGCCTTAATTTCAGAGGCACTTATTTTAACCCTTTGGTGAGTGCATAAGATGCTTTTCTGGGCTCCACATTAGATGGTAGGATAACTGCGGTGCTTTGAGCATAAACGTGTGCTTTGTTCTGCCTTCATTTCATGCATGTCTTACTTCATTCTGTAGCCTCTGAGGTGAAAAGCACTCCCAAACTGAAGCAATGAAAGAGAAAAGAGGAAACCAAAGTGAATCAATTATTGCCTTCAGCCTTGAGAAACTCGTATATTCGTCTAGTAAAAGCACATGTGCTGTGGTGGTTCAGCTTTTCTCTGCACGCTGAAAGTACACTCAGGAGGTCAAAGTGAGTTCCCAGAACATTCTAAAGGAAGGATCTAGTCCTCATTCCCTATAATGGGCAATCATATATCCAAACAACTATGTATTTAGACATTTAGAGTAACCTCTGGGCAAAATTCACTTCCCCAGATCTACTGATTTTAAACAACTCATTAGTGATGAGTTAAAAAAAGCCAACTGTGAATCATCTTGTATGTAGGTTGCTCTCATTCAGGTGCCTTTAGAGAAGGGACTGATCTTTTGATAGCTTAACTTTTGACTTAAAAAAATTACATTTAGCAATAGTGTCAAAAATTAAAAGTCAAGAAAAGGTGACTGATACCAGAAAAGAGCAATGAAGATATTCAGAGTGAGGGGAGCATGTTTTCCTAAGAAATCTTTTGAAAATTAATTACTTGGGTATAGAATGAGAGATGTCTTGTGGGAAATGCAACAATGGCCAAAGAGATTCAATGGGTAGATTCACCATGGAGGGAGCTTTTCCGTCACATCTTGAGAAAGTCAAAGGAGTCACCGACCAGCAGCTGAGAACAGAATCCAATTTCCATTGATAAATAGCTTGTGCAGGTACAGAAGGGCATTTCTAGAGTAATGAGTTAAAACTATTAATGGAAAATAATTTGGAGAAGTGTCCTGACAGCAAATAGGAAGCAGTCTCACAGGAAAAACAGAGAAATTCAGCTGCCTGGGAGGTTTGTGCTGCAAGTGGACAGAGAGCTAGGGATCTGTGATAGAGCACTCTGTTTCAAGTAAAGAGATGAGCCAGAAGAGCTTCTAGCCTTTCCCACCTTTGTGTTTTATGAGTACAGGTGTTACAGGCATGCAAAGTAGCATATCTTAATTGTCATCTCCAAATCAGACCAGTTCCACTTGTGTTTGGTTTAGCATACTGTATTTTGATGAAGTTTTCATCTGATTTCCCTTAAGGACAACAGTAGCATTTCCCCTTGTACAAGAAGTCAAGCTCTTATGCTATTTCATTTACTATGGGCATAGAGAATTTAAAGTGTGGATTAAAACAATGGAAAAGTCTTTGCTACATGGCAGAGGAGAGCAAGCCTAGAGCTCTGACAGTACAATTAGCTGTTGATTGCCAGAGTTTTAGTCATACTCTGGTAAACTTTGCTCTAGGAAGAGAAAGCTGCACACAGAGCTGCTGGAGCCTAAGAACTTCAAAGCAAATTACATGGAAGTGCAAATCAATAGAGTAACCACATGAAACTTTTCAAGGGTATTTGATGCCTTTATGTGTTCATTTCGAAACGCTGCCTCACAAATTCCCACTAACCCTATCTTTCTTGAACTCTCTAGCTATTTCCTGAAAAAAAATCTAGCAGGTCTTAGGGGATCATTGTTATAACCTTGAGATTTTGTCAGAAGATGCATTGAGAATACAAAAAGCTTAATTTGAGTTGATCTTTTTTCAGTATTGTGCTTTCCATGGAGAAAAGGTACAAAAACTTCCATCATATGCCTATTGCCTACCTTACTCCGGTGCAGTTCTGCTGGAGCACTCCTCTGCAGGACTCAGCTGGAGACACAAGACATGCATGATCTGTTGGAATTTTGTTTTTGCTATTACTTGCTCCTGCTGGTATCCTAATGTAGACATAGCAGCCTTTATACTGGATGCCAACTAGTGCTTATCTGTTTTCTAGCTTGGTACTTTGTTAAAAGTTGAAAATAGTGTTGTTAACACTAGTTAGTAATGATGAGTCACGATTTGTTGCCGTTGTGATGCTTTTATACAGCTCAGATCTTGGGGTCCTTCATCAAATAATCTGAATAAAAATATTTCTACTTTTTATTACTGAATAAATCTTTTCTGTCATATATTAGCTGATGTAAAGTCATAATACATTCCCTTGACAGTTCTGATATGTATGATACTTTAACAAAAATCTATTTAGTCTCTCTGAAATGGCCATAAAAAGTAGGTTGTACTGTGACTTGACTACTACCATGGAAATGTTACTGTACTCCTGTAAGGCTCTAGTGACTTTAAGAAACTTTGGATCAGGCCCAGATTTCCTAATGCCAGAGTCTCAGGAAAAGTACTATAATAAGGCTGCTCTAATAGCATCCTTTCAACTGTTAAAATCCAAGAAAGAAATGTCTTTTAAATAGTTTTGGTAAAATATATTTCACAATATTGTCATACTGTTGTAAGTAGCAAAAAAAGCAACAGGTTTTAAAACAGTGACTCTAGAAAAATGTTCTGTATGGTTTTAAATGATTTAAAATGCAATAGGTATATTCCTTTCTAATGTTCAGTACTTGCGATCTAAGGATTCACATCTGAAATTCATTTTTATCTTCATTTGGTCACGTAGAGACAATTTTCTGTGTTCCAAAGCCTTGACAAACCAGACACGGTTGTTTTCTTTAATTAGAACAAACAACAGAAATCTTACTTAAAAATGTTTATTGTAAAAAAGTGGCTAGAAAACAACATAAATTTCACTTCACACTTTCTTCAAGTTATCTATAGGTGCTGCTATAGGCAACAATTCACTTTCATTCGTAACACATTCAATCATATAAAAATAAAAATATTTACATTATGTCCACATACTTTACAAAATCATCAATAAAAAAAAAGGCACTTGGAGGGGTAATGCTGAAAATATTGCATTTCCTTTGTGCATTTTAAAAAAATAATTGTCAAACTCCCATGAACCCCCTCTCTTGCACTTATTCCCGTTTTTTAAAAAAAAAGATTAAAGTTTAGAGGAACTATTCCATATTAAAAGATGGTCAAGCATGCACCAGGAATGTTTGAAGCTACAGTCTTTTTTTTTTTTT
>VZTO01021023.1:56643-87314 GCA_013400615.1 Syrrhaptes paradoxus
CCCCCCCCCCCCAAATTATAGACTAGGTCATTTAAATGCCTCTTAAGTGTCCTTCTCCATTAGTATATTTAGGACCTCTTGATTTCGTCCAAAGGTGTAATCTGTACTAAGCATTTCATTTAAGATGAAAGTCTCTTAAATGTGCCACAGAAGTTTCTGGTTATCTAGACTGATTTAGAGATGTTTAGTCATAGATAGGTTTTTTAATTTTAAAATATTTGCATTTTGAAAATATGGACAGCCGAACGCTGGTAAATTTCTAACACAAGTTACACTCTGATTAACTCTTGGTCTGCCCACCCCACCCCTTCCCCCCCTCCTTGTGCATTAATTACACCTGCCTGGGCACATACCTGTATGCCGTGCTGCTGTGCTTCTGGGGCTCTGTCCTGTAGGGAGGAGGCATGTGGAGGGTGTTTTACAGAGACCACCCCAGCCCTTTTTTGCAGCAGGTGTTGGAATAGACATAAAAAAAAAATCCCTCTGGTTGTGTTAAGACATGTAAGAGTAAAGTGCTTTGTCAAGCTGCGAGGATTCTTAATCTTGGGGATGCCAGAACAAGTGCAAAATGAGCCATTTTCAAGATCTGGTGAAAAATATTCATCTGTTCAGTGTCTAACTCTGGTGTCTGTCAGGGAAAGGTGTCACAGGGATTTCCAAGGTGCAGGGAACACACCAAGGCTATGGGAGGAAAGGGAAAGTGGCCAGGAAAGGGACTTCCCAGGTACCTGCTTTGCAGCTGTGGTGGAGGAACAGAGGCAGCTCTTCCCAGGAGGGAGAGCAGTGCTTGCAGGCACACAGGCTGCTGCTTTCTTCAACACCACAGAAATGAAGAAATCCACAAAGCATTTTTAAAAGTTTGCATTTGTGGTCCTGCTCCCCTCTCAGCTCTGTTCCATCTGAGAAGTCCCCATCCCCTGCCAACTCTGGGGAAACATTGCATTTCAGGATGTGAGGCGTTAGTCTGTATCGGAATAGTCTGTTACACGAGCTGTGATTCAGACCTCGAGCTGATTTAACTTTGTGTGTTGAAATGAATGGAGCCATGCAGATTTTCACTGGCTCAGGATCTGTTCTTTTGTATGTTTGTTAAAAGCAAAGGGTCTGATTCACCAGTGAGGTACTCCCTCTCAGGGCATTTTCACCAGCATAACACTGGAGTGATGCAGTTTAAATTAATTGCACTTATATAAATCACAGGAGTGTAAGCAGTTAGCCCACTGGCTGAGCTGATTGAAGGATGTTAGGAATTGGATAGAAGGCATGTTATTACACGGTTCTGAAAGGATATTAGCAGCACATATTACCTGAGTGAGGTCTGCTGTCAAAAAAAGGGAGAGTCTGCATGAGGAGTGGGTGAGTCAGAGTAAACAGGTGTTCTGGGTGTTTACGGTAAATGTGGATGAGAGGGCACTTGGAGACGTGCAGCATCCATCCCCATGCAAGAAACAAAACACAAAGGTCGAGTGCAGAAGGCTGGAGGTTTCCCCTCCCTGGGGATTGCGGAGGGCTGTGGGTGGCTCTGGCGGTCACCCTGCCGGAGGGCAGAGCCTTGCACCCACCTCCAAAAAGTCAGGCCGAGTGCTTCCCTCTCACATTTTACAAGTAGTTGGTCTTTCAGGGATTCTTTATGTTTTCACTTTGAAAGGTCGTGTAAAGCTGTCTTGTTAATGCCACTGTGCTGCTAATTGCTGCTTTGCAAAGCAGGTAGGAAATGATCCAAACAATTCTGTTGCCTGAAACATTGGCATGGGCTTTGCACCAACAAAATGATTAGGACCAAATTTTCAACCATGCAGCAGAGTTGTTTTTTTTAATACATATCTCAGGCCATGTGCCTAAATAACAACCTGTGAGCTTTACTTTAGTCTCCCCATTTCTGAGAGCTCCACCAAATCCCTTTCCTTGTCAGGCTTTCTGAAAAGGGCAGCAGCTTTTGTTGCTCAGCTTTTTGGAAGTGGAAAGGTGCCAGAATTATGTTTGTTATCAGAGGGAAGTAGGACCCAAGCTAAGCCATCATCAGCTTAGTTCTTCTCATGACAGCATTTATGTCCTTACCAAGCATCAATTACTAGCAAGACTGTGGATCAGAAAAAGTTAAATATCTGGATAAACCACAACAAAATCAAGAAAAATAGTTTGGGAATATTAAGTGAGTTATGCTGGATCACTGTTCCCAGAGCACAATATATTTCTCTGGCATCACTGTTAAGCACATTTTGCCCGGACCTGTGGAAAGCAGCACCCTGAGGTTCAGAGGAACCCCCAGGAGGCACCGAGCCCAGCGGAGCATGACAAAAATACCTCTGGAGGTTTATTGATGCAGGTGACGGCTTCATCCCAGAAGGGGTAAAAGCAGAAGTGACTCACACTTACAGTGTAGCTCTTGCAACTCATAAGGCTCTTACAAGTCAAAGGAAAGTGTGAAATGGTTAATATGAGGAAAAACAATTGATCAGCTTCTAATAGCCAGCTGAATGTAGAACAGATCAGCTTCAGTCTTACCCTTAGGGCCAGCTGGTGTATCCTGGGAAAGTAAAGAAGTGGTATAACTTTCAGAAGCAGGAAAGATTTAGTAGAGCTAGAAGGTGAAGAGTGCCTCAACTGTGATTAGGTTGGATGTCAGAGAGGAACATTAACAGAGTAGAGGGAAACAGTTGGGGAATGGTATCCCTTCCCACTGCCCCAACACATATGCCTTAAGAAATTATTTGAAATGCATTTCTAGGATTCCTTTCTTTCATGTTCTGATCAGCTTTCTAAATGCTGACCTGCACCATCAGCAGAAATGGCAGCAATTTAAAGTAGGACCTTAATGAAATCATTTCAAGTTTCAGTCTTGTAGGCTTTAAGTTCAGTGACTCAGAATAAACTTGGCAAGATTTTCCAATTCAGGTAAAAATTCTCCACATTTTGGAGGTTTTGCACCAATAAATACAGCTTTTCTAAAATCAGTCACTTTGTCAGAGCTAGCAAGTACAGTTCTGTAATAGGATCTAAACTTCTGAGAGTCAGAAAGATTATAAAACAAGTTTGCTTTAGGACATGTTATAGAACTAAGTGTTCCGCCGTGTTTTGGTTAGTTCAGGTTTGTAATTCCAGTTTAAGCCTATTAAAAAGATGATGATGGAACCACAAAAGTCTGATTCAGCCTGAACTTTCCAATAAGTCAAGAAGTTTTGAAGTGAGTATCTTAGACATCCAAGCCTTTCTCTAATTTTGATATATACATATAAAAATAATGGTCATTGCAAATAAACTTGCGTTTACTAATAAGATGCAAAATGATTCCTTTTGTATCAAGTAGTTCAAACAAGGCTGGCTTCTGTGTGCTCTCTCCTTCACACCTGTGGAGCTTCACCAACTTAAGAGGGTTCAATTTAGAGCCAATTTAGCCTATAATGAAGGAACCTGGTCATAGTTCAATTTTCCTACATTGTTTCTACATGAAGATATCTTAACAATGGGCCAAATTCCCCTGTCATTCCCATCTGTAGTATCTCCATTGGCTACAGCTGAGCTATTTCACATTTACTCGAGCAGAACTGAGATGTGATTCTAGTCCAATAAATACAACCCTGTTTATGTGTGTAGTACTGTGACAAGTATTCATTAAACAAAAAGTGTGTTACATCCCAGCTAAAGCTGTTGCACTCTGGAAAGCAATGCTTTCTGCATCGTATTACGTTTTCCTGATCTTCCACTATGCCACTGGAATTATTCATAGGAGGAACAAAAGATTTGAAAACGCCGATCTTGGGACCAGGAGGGCTTGCACAAGTGTTCTGTGGTTGGAAAGAGCCATCTGCTGGGCACGGCCACCGCCGGAGGATGCTCTCCGGAGCAGACCTGTGCCAGCATCCCCACCGCGTGGCCAGCCCGGGAACTGGGGGTGCCTGAGACATCCCAGGTGCACCAGGGACCCCCAGCGACCACCACCCTGCTGATGGGGGACTTTGGGAAAGAGANTGTAAGTTCAAAAATTTTTAATTTTCATAAACTATAAATACAAAAAAAAATCGTTTTATACTTTTTTTTTTCTTTATGTGCTTGTCCCTTTACTCTAGTTGGTCTACTAGGGTACTTGGATTTGCTCATCTATGTTTTCCCTAGGTTTCACTTCTGATATTCTCGTACCAAACCCGTCATGCAATGGTTGAAGTGCTTTTTCCATTCTGCAGGAGCCCATGGTCCACTCTCGGGCATGCTTTACTTCACCAAATGTACCTTCAGGTTCCTCACCACCTTGATTTTTAATTGAGTCTCCTTGAGGTACTGACTGCCCTGTCAGAAGCTGCATACATAAACCCCACCACTCTTTGATATTAGCTTGAACTGGTTGATATCAACAGTTTCCCACTGTTGGGCTGGGTTTAAACGTCTTTGTGACACCTTCCCTTCTTGGGCACTTTTCCTACACACCTACATAACCAGCTGCATTACACTTTTTGTGATTTCTCCCTTTTGAAGCACAAGCCGTTGCTCGTTGCCCAGTGGGCAAAACTCGTTCACTCCCCTCACCTTCAGGTGTGTTGGGTGCAGGAAGCGGCAGCAGGCTGTGCCATTTGGCTTTCAGACAGCAGCCAGCCCTGGAGCCTCGGTGTTGCTGCCTGGCAGCAATAAGCGTGTGGGGCAGTGTACTGTGTGCTGGGGGACAGCAGAGACCCCCCCTTCTACTGCTGAACCCAGGACTTGGAAATATATGTGGTATATATGCCACAAAATGTAGCTTTCTTGGGCAAATAGATTAGTGGATCAGTGAATGTCTCTGTTTGATTATTTATCAATTGCGTATTTATTTGTTCAGAGGTTTCAAACCGATGAGTTCTTTTCTACATCCCTCGAACTCACTCTTGGCATCTCAGTGGTGGGCACTGTAGTTGCACTGTAGCTGCATTGCCAACCACTGGGACACTTTATGCTCTGAAATGAACAGATGATGTCACTCCATAGAGTTAGTATCTCTATTTCAGTATAAATTTGTCATTTTGCCATAGTAACAGAATGTGAGAGGTGCTGGGTTTGCGTCAGCGTTACTCTTCTGTTTCATCCTGAGGCCTAAGGACCTTCTATAACCCATGCTGCTCAAAATGACAGGAGTGCTACAAGGCTGGTTCACCATCTCTACCGCCTGTTCCTCATTCCTTCATGTGACATCACATATTACTTGTACACTGGACCCCAGGTGAACTCAATACTTGGCTATTGTAATTTCTTTAATTGACTTGAGCAACTTGGTCTTTCCATTTCTCAAGATCTGTTTGGAAGTTCCCAGAACCCCAGAGATTTCTGACAGTGAGGAACTCTCTTCTGAGCTCCAGCTCCTTTGCATTCAGACTAGTACTCTGCTGCTGGCTCTGTTAAGCCTGCTAAAGACATCCTGCGCTATCTTCTCCTATCGCCTTACACAATAACTGCTGCCAGCTGCAGGTCTGATGTCTGAAAGCCCTGTTCTGTCTTTATCTGTTATCTCTGGAATAGCTTTGAGGGCAGGCTGATGTCTGGAGACATTTTTTTTTTCTTTAGTGGAACCTGGCAAAAGGCATAGCACAGATTGTCATGGACTGAGTGATTCAGCATGCCAGAAACTATTTTTGACATTGCAAACAGAGACCTTTTTAGTCCCAGACAAATCAAGCAGTATATCTTCAGGATTACTGCATAGTGACTCTTCTCCAGAGCTCTGTTCCCTGATGGGAAGTTTCCCAAACATGCAAGACATTCTTGAGGGCTTTTCACCACTGCAAAAATGCTAAAGGCTGCAAAAATGAAAAGGCACAGCTGCCAGCTCTGGTTTCCATGAGTGTGAGGATGTCTGGGCTTTCTGGTCTCCCCAGTTTCTTCCTCAGCAGCTCCACCAGGCCTGAGGGATGTCTGCGCTTCAGATTTCTTACTAGTTCCTGTGAGAGCCTACAGATGACAGTGCTGGAGGAGCCGATCTCCTTATAGTATGTCTCTGTTAGGTTGCTAGAGAGGGCACAGAGTTACTATTAGCTTCTCCTTTCATGGTGGGGACAGTCAGATGTCATATTTCAACCAGACTTGTGGCTTGTGTTAGTAATGTTCTCTGGCAATGGTACCACCTCTGCATCAACTACTGTACATTTATAGTAGTTTTGGTTGTGTGTATATATATATATATATATTTTTTTTTTTTTTTAATTTATTTCTGGGTTAACAGCCCATGTCTGCCCCCTGGTTTCAAAACTGTTCTACTGCATATTGCCAGCGCTTGGCCACACTTCACCCTCATGTTGTCGTGCCTCTCGGTACCGGTGTGAGTGATCCGCTGCTCTCTCTGCACATTGACTAGAACTGGGTCCGTCATTGATCCCAAAGTCTAATTATAGCTATGGCAGTATGGATGATTTTTGAATCAGCTGAATTTTTGCTCGTCTGTCTCTCTAGCTTTCTTTTCCACTGTCACGAATGTTTCCTCTGCAATAGTGGCTGTCATTGCTCATGCGCTTTTCCTGTTCCTGCTGTTCAGAGCCATGCAGGATTAGTGCTTCTTTCAGGAATTGTCTCTGCAAGGTGCTATGAAGTGCACCACAAATGACTGCCTCCAGGGAGACAATTTTTATGTCCCCAGTGCTACACAGAGAGACCAGTGATGTCAATTTTCTGGCACAAGTATCTCATTCTGCTTCCTTTTTGGGGACATAAAAGAGGTGTTTCTCTACAGTCTCGTCCTCTTTAATAGCATTTGTTCTGCCACAGAGCTACAGCCTGGCTGTGTGCTCCCACCAGCCTTCCCCACAGAGGCTGCAGAGGGTTTGCCCTTGTTCCCTCACCTCTGCTCAGACTGCATTTTGGCTCCCCACACATCCATTCTTGTGGGTAGTGTGTGTTGATAAGTTTGGCTTCATGTCGTACTGCCTTTTTCTTTAGTTCTTGCTCTTGCTTTAGTTCTCAGAGAGTCTGCCTTGAGGCTCCGCATCACAGCTGACTCATATCTTCACGTGTAAACTGATATTTTTCCCAACACAGGGTGGATACAGATAATCTGCCTTTAGAAACAGGAATTTTAGTCTTGGAAAATGCTGAATGATGTCTAGGCCTTAACTAGGAGGATGCTAATGCTTACAGCCTAAAGCCATGCTAGGAAAACTGGATAAAAATGAAGCCATGTAGACAGTTGTAATCCTGTATCTGGGCTCTGTTTCATCTGCTAATCCAGACATAGATCATATTCCTGAAATCAGGCTGATTCTTCATTGAAGGAAATATCTGCAAAGATGCTGAATACTGATATTAAAACAGGACAAATCTCTCTAGTGCCTCATCTATACCTTCTTTTATAAGAGTACTTTCCCCTCTTAAAACTTACGTGCAGCGTACTGTGCAGTACTTCCTGACATGTATCTGTCCAGGGGGAAAAAAAAAAAAAGAAAAAATGATGTATTTTACACTGTAATATTATTATTCGTAATTTCAAAATTTCTAAATCAGTCAGTGAATATCTAAAATTCTGCTACCCCTGCTGTTTAAAACTTTGTGTCAGCTTAATTTAGTCATTATGAAGAATTTATCTCAGTTTAGTTTGTATCTGTTTGGTCCTAGCCTCTTATCCATTGCTATTCTCCTATCTGCCTATCCACACAGCTATTGAAAAAGCTCTAGGTGCTTAGAAAATGACTTAAAGGAGATTTAGATATTCATGACGTCCGGGAAACAACTACCATTGATCCCAAATATCTCACTGTTCCTCCAAATATCTCACTGCTCCTCATGACGAATGTGACACAGGCAGGTGATAAGGTGTCTTTCCTCCTCAGTTCAACCATTCTGCTCCTGTACCTTTGGTGCATGGGTCCTTATTTTGCAGAGTAAATCTCTGAGGTACCATTTTGGGAGATTGTGTGCTGGACAAAGAAAATCTCAAACTGAGGCTTTTTGTTTCTCTGCCTCCTGGTGAAGTAGACATACAAATGGACTGCTCCTGTCATGCGTTCTTGTACAACTCATGAGCTGGAACAACTATGAAATGCTTTCCTGAAATTTTAAAAATCAACAGAGAAAATAAGCATTGCAAAACCCAGTTTAGAGCATCAGCAAAGACAGAATATTGAAAACAGAGGCCTTCAGCGCCTTTAGGAAGATTTCCTTTCACTTTTTTCCTTTTATTACAGTTTTGTTTCCTCATTAATTAGTCTTAACAAATGAGTCAATATTTATGTGGGCGATAATACCAGCTATACTAGCTGCTAGAAATTGCCCTTTTCAGGCAATTACCTATTTTGAAATTGCCTAATCCCCAGTTTATTTGTCCTCACACAGAGCAGACTGCTGTGACGGGAGATTCAAGCTCTTTCAGTGTACAGAGATTTCCCCATTGCCAGGAAGGGCTCCCCAATCCTCGCTGCAAACGGGCTCCCCAGTGACTGTGGATCTGGATGATGGTAACATATTAATGGGGCAACTGGTGATGTATCTTTCTTAATCACTNTTTAAATTTGGCACCTGTGTCTTTTGTGCTGTCCCCATCGACTGGCGAAACATTCAGTGACTTCGGGAGGTTGCAGAGGCTGCTCCTCAAGGAGCTGAAAGATAACTTTACCTTGAGTTCAACTTGGTCTGTGCCTCTGCCAGCAGTGACCGCAAACTAATTACGTTCCACATTCCTTATGGAATGAACTGAGATACCCCAAAACAACCTTAAGGTCCAATGCAGTTTTTGAAAAAAAAAAAAAAAAAGCTCTAATAAAATGAGTTAATACCGAAACAGCTTTAAACCCTACTGAAAGTCAGACCGAACGGTACAGCATGGAAAAGCAAATACGTGCTGTTCTGTGCAGCTCCCAGCTAGCACATGGGTTTGATGTATAGAGCAGATATTGCTTCACAGTTTATTGTTTGTGGATGGCTTAGGTGCTCATGCAGTCTTTTTGATGGGGATTCTTTGTGAAATGTAGAATGATAAGAAAGTTTCATGTAGGGGAGTCAGACAAAAAGAGAGCAGCATAGCTGTGAGAAGAAAGAATGACCAAACCAAATAAATGTCAAGTATTGATCTCTCAAATCATGAAAAGCCTTTGAAAACCATGGAGTCTCTTTCCGATGGCAGAGAAGTCCTTTCAATTCTACTTTACTGACTGCCAACTGCCAGCACAGTGCTGTGGGAGCTGACAGGACTATTTGCCTCCTGAATTGCTTTAGGAGCGGTGTTTCAATTTCTTCAGATTCTCCCAGAACATCATACCTCTTCAAAAATTCCTTTTTGTTCAATTGTCCTTGCTAAGAATTTTCCATAGCTTCTCTATCCTAAACTGTCACACGCTTTTTTATGCATTTCCTTGGTTCTATATATTTTTTCTTCCAGGAATGGTTACAAGTTTTCATGTATGAAAAAGATGAGAAATGAATGTGCAGCACTGTGCAAATACTGAAACATGCCTTAACGGCTTAGGTGACCTTTCTTTGCCAGTGTAGCCAGGTATATCTGCAATGGGATGGGGGAAGGCTGCAGCAGGACAGCTTAAGGCTATTTTGCATACGCCTGGCAGCAATGTCCAACATGTGCAGCAAATGACTAAATCTGGCGTTTCTGAGCAGTGTGGTGCATTGCCGTGCCAGCACAGCCCAGCTGATCTGCACGTGCGCTGCAGAAATAGCCAGGACTAGCAGATGCATCGTACAGTTTGTACTTCTCCAGCCTGGAGGTCACCAATAAATGTAAAGTCCTCACTTTTCATCCAGACAGAGATTCCTTTTGAGAAAAAAAAGTGTATCTGAGAGGAGCCTGCGACATCAGGTAGTCAGGGCTGGGAAGTCGACTTGTTTAGTGATGTTTAGTGATGGAGCACAGGGAAGCTAAAAAAACACAGTCAAAGCCATTAAAAAAAAATCTGTGTAGGGAGTGGAGCAGGTCTACTGAGAACTGAACTAATTATGGAACAATCTTTCCTTTTTTCATCATTTTTTTTAGGCCATTGTTGAAAGGAGGCGATTCCGCTAGCAGACCTTTGGTCTGTGGGCAAGGGGGAAGTCCCCAAGTACACAGACAGCTGAGATGAGCAGTGACCGAACAGCACATTTTGCCGTGAACCACATAATCAATCGTAAGCGATGTTATAGCTCATGTCTTGTTAAAAACTAGAGAAGGAATTTTACCTGGAGAATTTTGGTAACATTTGAAGACATAATAATGCAAAAGATCAAGGGGATTCACTGTTGAGTACTGTCAGGGATGTTAACAAAATTACCAGTCAAGAAGAAAAAATGAATCAATGATGAATAATCATGTACTATACCAGGTAAGTCAAGCCATTGTCTCTGCAGTAATTAACTGTTCCAATGATATGGGCTGGCAATGTAATGAGGAAGCAGCAGTGAACATGCACTAATTACGTTTGCTTTCAAATTCAGCAGAAGCTGAACAGCTGTTTGGTGCAGTAGGTAAATTAAGTGCACTAGTCACATTAAATTTTGAAGTGAATCCTTGATGTCACTCAATGATTAATGTGCAGGCTGAATGTTTAAGGGCATGATTCAGCTAAAAAATATTGTCATTTGCTGTCTTATTACATTCTGCTGCCTTGGTTGCACCTTCCCTCTACAAAAAACCGTTTGGGGGTGTGTGTGCGGAGGGGGTAAGGAAGAAGCAGCTGAGGAAAGTGGCTTCTGTTCTCCTTGCAGAATTTTCTTGCCAGATATTTGAGCAGAAAGAGAGAACAGGATTTGGCCTTTCCTCCTGAGAAAATAGCTGCAGGGACAGCCTGTAAGGTTTGCAGTTAGAGCCTGTACCTGGAGCCTGCTGGACTGGAGGTAAAGTAGGGCACTCACCAGAGGAGAGCTGTCCTGGTTCATTGGATCATCATCAAGGCATTTTAAGCAGGAAAGGAAAATTTCAGCTGTATTATGCTAACACATAAACTCCTCAGGGACAGAGTGAGTGTCTCCAAGGACTACACCACTGCATCTTCCCAGCTCTTCTATTACAGAGCCAACCCCTGCACTAAGGACTGGGACCCTCGGCTGGAGTAATAAGATTGCAATAATACAAACTTTTCTGCTGTGTTCCTGCTATGTCTGACAAATATATTCTATATTCTGGTATTGCATGCTCCTTCTCCCAGCTTGAAATGAGACAGTGATGGTGTTTCATTTCTGCTGATTAATTCCATGCTCCACAAAAAATCCCGATCTCAGGGTGTGATATGCAAGGGGTTGGCACTGGTCAGTAAGAGCTGAAGAATCACTGCAGCTGCTTCGTGTCCATGTAAAGATTGAGATGATACCTGAAATCAAGAGAAGACACATTTATTTTCAGCCAAGTGCCCTGTTAGAGAGAGACAACCAGGATTTATTTATTTGTTTAAAGCCTTTACTTATTTAAATTAACCTTTCCATGATGTATGAGGGCTCTTTCGCTTCTTCTGTTTTTTGAAACCCAAAGTAAAACTGTAGAAAAACACTAAGTGTAATGAATGGGGTAATCTATTATCATTGTCTTATCAAAGAGATTTTCCTGGTGAGTGACGTGTGACAAGTCATTGCCTTTTGTAATCTGAAGTTTAGGTCTTGGTCTTTTTTCCATGCCCTGAGCAGCAAGCGCAATTCATTTATCGATTCACTTCAGCCAGTGCCCTGTTTTGTCTGACACCCTTTGATCACTTAAAATATTATTTTTGAAAGGAAAGAAGAACCTGTCTGTTTGTTCAATGCTGCTTTTGAAAATGAATTAGTCATGTACAGGGATTCTTGTCTCAGGCCAGCACAGGGAATACATAAGAAGCCATGTTCAACATTCTTGTCTGGGTACCACTTCTCCCAGAGCTCAGCAGAAGTCCTGTTCTGAAGCATGACTTTGGTTTAGGTGCATTTGTTAGTTGCATGTAGATGAGAATTAGTTTTAGGATTATTAATGAGTCTACAAAGAGAGAATCATGGCAGTGAAAGACAGAAAACAGCCTGTCATCCTCCTTTCAATGAAAGGTTGTACGGTTTCCAGAAATGAAGTAACTTGGGTGAGTCATATAATTAAGACTCACAGGGTCAGAAGCACATTTATGATCCCTAAGTCCTCTCTAAATGCAAATAACGCAGCAAAAGACAGCAGCCACCCCCTCCTCTGCTAGAACACAAATGTATTGTGGTGAACTGCCTCTTAGAGGTGTTCATGTGTAGATACGTGTTCGGGTGGTCATGACCTTCATGTTGGGATTTCCACCTGAAAGCCAATCCTTTACTGAAGGAAGAAAGAAGAGGAAGAAAGTACCTCCAGCCACATCTGGCCCTGCCAAAGCACACTACTTCTGTCACTCATAATCTGTGACATTGAGACACTGGGAGGAATACTGGCAAGACAGACCAGCCTGAAGCCAATAAGAGTGTCTGTGGAGGGGGTGGAGGGAGACCAGAAGGGAGAAGCACCTTCTTTGGCTTCCTTTACAGTTAGATAATTCGCTCCATAATTTTTTATTAAATAATCTTTGGATCAGTTACCGTTCAAGTCTGCCTTAGAATTATTTGCTATGCAGTATTCTTCATCTATTATTATATCATCTGTTATGAAGAGGACATTAATCCAAATTAATACAAAGCATATGTATGGTATCATACATTACTTATCATAACATTCAATAGTAAGAAAGAATAACAGCTCTACGCCAAAAGAAAAGGCATTGCTGACATCTCAGCAATCTTTCCTTTAATCTCGCCACATCAGCATTAATCATTAAGAGGAAAATATTTCATGGAGATCAGGACATAACACCTACAGCTTTGCACTGATGTGTACAGACAAGATGGAGACGAAGGGAAACAAAGGGAATTCAAGGAGAAGCACGTAGCGTGTCTTTAACTTCCTTCTCAGAGGCTGGTCTTTTCTAAAGGAAGCTAATGCAGAGTTTGTGGGGGAAATGGCTGTATCACACCGTCGAACGAACACCTATGCAATAAGCTCTGTTTGCTTATACATGCCTATCCTATCCCACTCTCTTCTGTTAAAAAAACTACTGACATATTTCCAACCATTTGTATTATGTTTGCCGATTCCAGCAATTTTTAAGTTACACTACAGCTTCTCATTAGATTTTAAATTTACATGAAAGTCTTGATATTTTTTCTTAAAACCAAGGTAGAGATCAAATGGCAATAAATCCTTTCTAAAACGTCTAAAATATCCTCACATATAAAGATATCCTCTTCTCCTTTCCCACAAAAAATGAACTGAGAATGAAGCTGAAAAAATAAGAATCTGAAAGGAACTGAAAATAGACTCCGGAAAAGATTGGGTGAAACAGAACATAACAGTACAAATGAATGAGGTGGGAATGCAAATGAAATTAAAGGAAAATAGAATTTAATACGACAAGGGACACAATGTCAAATGAAAAATATAGACAGAAAGATAGAGGAGACAGGCTGGAATAGTAAGACAGTGATTGAAAATGGAGCAATGTAGAATAGTCTGAAAGGGAGCAATGACAAAGTCTAAATGAAAGGGAAGGAGTGGGCAAAGAAATGCAAAAAGGCTGATGTCTCATGGCACTAAAACTAATAAATTAAATTGTAATGCAAAAAAATGCATCCATGTACACTGCTGGAGGAAAGTATGAAATGGACATTGCAATAAAATAACATTTGTGTCTTCAGAAAGAGATACAAAGACAAATGTAAAAAAATTAAACAGACCTGTAAGCTTCTCTTCCATGAGTATAGCTAAGATATGACAAACCTGTGTTTGTATTTTGGCAATAAGGCCTTTGTTAGTAACCATCATATGTGAAATTTTAAAAGGAAAAAATCTATAGCATGTCACATTGTTAATCCTTTGACTTCATATTAATGGTGGCTCTCATCTTTTAAGTTAAGAGAAAAGAACTGTGCAGTCCCAGGGCATTCAGGCATGGATGAATTCCAAATCGTGCAGTGTCTGTGTGACTGTGACAACTCATCGCACTTGGGAAACCCAGCCTTTATCAGACCTCAGCATGTAATAAAAGAGAAAGAGATGATTTAAGCTGCTGTAGCAGAGTGGTGTATTGGACAAATCTCGTAAAATATACCCAAACTGTGTCTAGGAATGACAGTTCTTTTGTGACTTCATTCTGAGAATCATCAGAATTACTCCCTAAAATTCCAGTGAAGACCCACATGAGTCTATCCTGTATGGTTAAGAAGAAAAGACCACAAAACAAACAGCATGCTGTTGCAACTGATTTTTTTCCTGTTAAAGGGTTGGAATCTTGCATTTAGTGTTATGGAAGTGAGATACGACTGTCTGCCATCATGTGCCTGCCTTGTGATTCTGATATCCAGCAAATTCTGCCTAAACTTTGGAAGATAACTTCATCTTTAGTATGGTTTTATGTGTCCAAAGAGACTTATGACTCGTAAAATACTTCATCCATTACTATTAATATGCAGAAGTGATGCGCTTTGCTTTTTCATTTGCACTGTACTTTCCACGTGTTGTATCTTTCACAGAATCACAGAATCACACGTGTTCACCATAGAAAAGTAACTTTCTGTTTGGAAGCCTTTCATACGAGAGCAAAGCATCAAAGACATCCAAAACAAATGTGCAATTTTTAAAAGAGAGTGTAGTATTTACACATCTGTCTGTAACATCAACCACCTTGAATTCCTTATACTTTGCTTTTCAAGAGACAGTGAGATCAATTCTTTACATTTTAAGCTGCATTCAAAAAAGAGACAAATCAGTCACACAGAGCAGTTACATATTTATGTGTAAAATTGAAGACAAATGTTCTGCTATAAAACTAGTAGAAGAATGTTGAAGAAATAAAGCTTTCTAGGCTACTCGACAGCATTTATATGATTGAAATCCATAATCTGTCAAATTCACAGTTTACAATGTAGACAGATGACAAAAACTGACATTTCCCCACTGTCTGCCTGTATGACTTTCTACTTTGAGAAAAATCAGGTGTATCCTTTGCTAATATAAAAAACTCCAGATATGAAATAGAAGTGCACATCAGTCTATATTATCACTGTATCATTATCCAAAGTTCTGAAGGAAAAAAATAGTTGTATAATGTGCACAGCTATACTATAGCTACAGTATGGTATGATATAGTGTAGTATAGTATAATGATAACTTCTCATACTTCAAATTGCCAGAAATAGTAATTTAAAGCTCAGCATTTCACTTTACTATTTTTTTTGTACTCTTTCAAAATTTTTTCTAGGCTTCCAATGTGATACACTGAAATTTAGGTTTGCTGACACGTCTTGTGGGGTCTGTCAGTATACCTCTGGATAGGATTGAGGAAATGCAATAAAACACTCAAGTGTTTTTTTCTCTTTGAAGAGTGATTCACTTCTTTGCCAAATTGTACCTTTGAGCATAGATGTAATTTATTTTTGATACATCAGTTTCATTAGTGATGATGGCAAGTCGAATGGCACTTGCTGTCTCTTCCCACTCATGCTTGCTGCCAGGGGCTCTAAAAGGAACGTTATCAAAGTGCCAGTTAGACTTGGCTATAGTAAACATTGTGGTTGCATGTTGTGGAGCCAAAGAGTTTCCTTCCATGTTCATAAGAGTATTCTATGAATTCTATAATTTTTATAATATCCAATGAAGGGAGGGACCAGTCTTCAGGTTGTGTGCAGTGGCATCAGGGCCATAGATTACTCTGTTCACAGCAGTGTACTCACGTAAATCAGAAGACTGCCTTGACCCTAGGGCCTTGTTTCTTCGGAATTTCTTACCTTCTTATTTAATGTATTTCCTTCTGTCTGCCTTTCCTTTACAAAAAAAATAGATTTTATTGGTGTTCTAGCCTAGACATCCGAACTGCATATTTCTGAAATCTTCTTGTTTGAAGTGCTAAAGAGCCTCTTAAAGCTAAAGCAGATTGATACCAGTGTCGAGGACTTTCATAAAATGCTCTTTGAAAGCTATCCCACCAATTCTGGTTTTAACAATGAACCAAAGGAACACCAAAGAATAAAACCAAAAGGAATTGCAAAGTGTGCAGAAATGTGGTTGCATTTTTTTTTGTATGCTGACTAGGTCAAAAATACCTTAAACTGCCCCTCTGCGAGGCCACTGGCAAGAAGATGATTCACCCCATTGAAGCTCCCAGCTGTTTCTAAATCCTGTACAACACACCACTGTATTAAAAACTTGAGCTTAAATTTTAGCAGTATAGTCTTTTCTGCAGCTCAACTAATGTAACACTGACATTTCAATATGGTTATACTGTAACACCAAGGTTTTTTGCAAGGCTTCTCTTAAAAATCAAAGTCTTGCTCTGAATTAATTGCTCCAAAAAAGTAGTGTATGAATGGTCACAGAAATGGCAGAACCAAACATGTATTTATGCAAATTAAATGTAATGACAGTTATATGTCAAAAAACCCCCAAACAACCCAAAACAAGGAAATTTAACATTTTCATCGTGAAGTTTACATATGAAGCCTAAACCCATAATGACACTGGAATGCTACTAGTATACATCAAACGACCACATAAATTTTGTTTGTTTGTTTTTCAACACTTTTTCTGTTTGGAGATGATAGAATAACATACACATAGAATTTTAATTTTACTTATAATTTAAAATGTATTTAAAATTTAAACAAACGCAAAAGAAAGGAAGCTGTAAGCTAACAGAGGGGTTCCTCTGTCATCAGTAGTTTATCACCAGAATGCCTTCATGTAAAAACAAGCAGAAAGCAGATGTAGTGAAGACTGGCTTTTACACTTGCTTCCTTTGCTTCATTTGCTGTCGTCAAATAAGCAGTGAGTTCCAACGACAGAATTTCCACGGCTGAAAGCTTCATAACAAGTTGAGATCAGGCTACATTATCTCAGTGAAGGTACTAAGAAAGCCATCCTCTTTCAACTAGCTGCCTTTTTTTTCTTTAAATTTCAGAAACTCAGCACATTAGGACTTGTTCTATCTGTCAAATTTAATAGTGTATACTGCAAACAAAAATTACAGGGTATGTGCAAACTCACATGTGCTATGTATACATAAAAGATTATTGCATAAACCTTGTTTATTTGGGATAAAAAGGAATTATTGATTGCCAGAGTCATCAAGAATAATTTAAGGGGATTAAGATTAAAAAAAAATTAAACTGCTTCTTCTATCTACTTGCTGGTGTTTATGTGCATGGTTCCATCTACAGAGCTAAGGATTAGGTCTTCAAATTTCAGCACATTCAAAGATATTTAAAGTGAACTAGTACACATGAGCATATTTAGCACGTAACATAACAGGAACTATTTTTAATGACGCTCTAAAATGCTAACCAATAAATAATTTAAGAAAATATTTTTGTGTTCTTTGCTTAACACTCTGTAGCATCTTTTTTAATTACACAGGCTGATAGAAGTTTGTAGTGTCTTTGAAATAAATGTGTCTGCTCATTAAAAGCAGAAGTTTGGCACTCTAAAGAGATAATAATCTCAAGGAAGAATTTTAACTCTCATCCTCTCATTTACATTTAGAAATTTAGCTAGTGCCTGAAAAAATGAAAATCTTACAGGTTAGTTTTCTGTTTCTTTATTTTCTAAAGCAATTATTCACCAGCTGTCCAACAGCAATGCTAAAATTACCTTTGCAGTAAGACAGAGGAGGGATGTCAAGGTTATTTATGAACCTGACATATTTGAAGGGCAATCCAAATTTAGCAGGAGGAGAAGAACATCAGGGAAAGAGTTCTTACCCTGAAATGTTCTCTTTGAAAACTGTATATGAGGCAGGCTTAAATATTACACCTTGTATATTACATCTCATGTTTATGTTTTCTTTGAGCAGCTGTTTTTACACTGCAAGTAAATTTTTTTTTTTTTTTTGTAAAGCAAAATGTCCAAACCAGTAAGGTTCCTTCTTGAACCTATTGCCCCAATGCAGAGGACTGGAGAAGGTATTTCCTACCCATTCACTTGATGTTGGCTTATTCTTGAGTTTGTTGGCAGCTTTTTCTCACCTTTTTCTTCCCCTAAGATTAACTAGACAGCAAATAGGGTAACTCCAACTCGGGATACTGGGAGAGAGAGGAGGGGTGGGAAGGGCTGGATGGGGCTGTGTAGGGGACGAGGGCAGGTTCCACTACAGGATGGGCACTGCTGCTGTGCCCTGACACGAGGACATGAGTGTCACCAGAGCATGGCTGTACCCCACCTTACAGCACGAGGAAATGTGGGTCTGGGAACCTTGCTCAGGGGACATTTGAAATGGAGCATGGATGCAGATCTCAGCTGAGCACACACTGGCAGGATGAAGCATTTTCCTCATTTTTTGGTGCATATGTTTTTTAACATTGAGCCCACACTTCCTTCTCAAGGAGACTTAGACACAAAAAATCCACGCTAAAAATTAACATTAATTAAAGGAAAATGTCATATTAAATTATTCTTTCAGTGACAGGAGCAAAGTATTTTTTTTTCCCCATACAGTTTTCAACATTAAAGTATTTGGAAGGTGTTTTGATAAATAAGTGAAAACAAAAGCAAAAAAAAGAAGAAGAGACAACACACATCTTCAAGACATCTTGGCAGATTTTGACCTCTGTCAGATTTTAAGACATTTTGGCAGATTTTGACCTCTGTAGCATTTTGTGGTAATCTGAGAATAACTGTAGTGGCCAAAAAGACTAAGGATACTCTTAGGGCAGCAGAATATTATCGTGTTGTAGGTGACTGATCCGGCCACAAGAGAGCATTGTAAATCCAAAGAAGGCCAGTTTCAGCAAATGAAGTTCAGGAGACCTGAATGTGTTGCTTGTTCCCCACCTCTCTCAGAAAGCTCAAGAAATGATGACTATGTTTATTGACGTTAGTACCAGACAGATAATTAATTATTTAGGTTTTTTCCTGAGAAGTAAAAAGGTCACTTTCATTACACATAACTTTGAAAAATACGGTAAGTGATATTGCAGGTCAAGAAACTTTTAAATGCAAGTAGTGATGGAGATTTTCAGAGCCCGCCTATTTGCTTCACTTGTCCTTTCAGGTTTGAAATGCTTGCACTTATACATTACTGAATGGTGTGTTTTAAGAAAAAATATTGTTACAAACCCTATCCCAAAAAAGTAAAGGCTGAGGTCTTTTCTATTGTGACCACAAGGAAGATGAAAAATGCTGAGAAGAAAGTCTCTCAGAGAGATTGCCCAGTAGTTTTTTCAACATCAAAAAATAATAGAAACCTGGTAAACAAAGGGTCAAGAGAAGCAGGAAAAAATGGAAATGAGGAAGGAAAAATGAGAATATAAACTCTAGGGAAAAAATATGAAAAAGGGTAGGCTAGAAGGCAAGATAAGCAACCTGATTTCCAGTTGTGCACCCTGCCAGCCTCTGGGCACACACAGGACTGCTTGCCACATGTCTCTTCCCAAGCTTTTCCAGCAAGTGATGACCATATTCCACCCCTGCGGATGGAAGGTTGCCGGATCAGCTCTAACAGCTCTCCCTAGGTTCAGTTCCGGGAAATCCCAGCACGTTCTGCTGATGAGGCATGGTGAGGGTGTTGAGAGAGTCTCACCTTATTTTCTCTCCTTCCTTGTGTGTCATTTCCAGATATGGAGCTATTTTTTTTGTGTAGGCTTGAAAAAAAGAGCAACACCCTCTCTCCACATTGCCTTGCGATCCCTTTCTCCACTCCCATGGCATTGCCCTGCCGTAGAGACCTGCCACCATCTGCAGGACGGGGTTGTTCTCCGGGTGACACAGTGTCTTGCTTGGCTTTGCTGTTGAGAAGCAGACGTGCAGCTGGGGAAACAGAGGCAGAACACAGTGGGACAAGTGCCTCTGATCAGAGTTTCTGTCAGAGGTGCATCAGATGTTTGGGGTGGGATAAGATGGCATAATAGATGAGTTGAAATAATAATGGAATAGATTTAAAGAAGACAGCTTCTTATGTATTATGTCTGCCAGGTTAATGCAGTCTATTTAGGTGGGTTAACAGAGAGAAATTTCAAGAAGTGCCTGCCAAACATGACAGCTGCAGGATCTTCCAGCAGTGCATCTAGCAACATCTGAGTATACATGCAGCTTGACGCTTTTGTCCAAAGCAAACTGCTGAAACTCACTGAAAATCAACAACGAAAGATCAGTTTGAATAAAGGGATGGTTCTATGACATCGAACAATGTTATCGGTTCTGAAGACCATCAGTAATATGCTTCATACTTGATGTCTCTTCTCTGCTGGCTGGCTCTAGACCTTTGGAAGTACCTTGACAGGGAGATATGTCGGGTACAGGACTCTAGGGCTGGAACTGAGGCTGAAACAACTGTAACAAAATAGCAAAGACAGGATTATGCATTATATTTGTTGACAATCCTTGTACCTGAACTATAAGGAACACAAAATGAAGCTCGTGATGAACTTAAGCTTGGCATTCAGTCATGTTTACAGAGAAGCTGCAGTGGGTGCTGAAAAGAGAATTTCCGCTAATAAAGATGCAACATTTCTGCTCAGGTCCGTGTCTGACTCTGCATGCAAAGCCACATTTTTACGACTGTAATTGTAAGATTTGGTGGTGTGATCCTGGCCCCAGTGGCAGGTTGGAAGAGATTGTCAGTAGCACGTGTGGTCACTTGTTTGAAGGATTTTTCCCCTTCCAGTCAGTTGACTGGATGTTAATCAACTTCTTCCATAAAAAGAAAGTATAGACAAAGTTTCCATGTTATGGTTGCGTCTAAGGGTACATTTTGCAGCTAAAAATTGAGCAGTAGGGCACATGTTGTAGTTAAGAGTGCTGGCACTTCTGTTTGAGCTGGTATATTTTCCCTTTTATGTTAGATTGGAAGCTGCCTGGGATTAAGTGGCTTTGGGAGGGAGTTTCGCAATGGCAGACAGAAGGACCATCATTCTCAAGCAGGTGGCACCTGAGAAGAATGTATAATACTTTCAGTATTTATAGAAAAAAAAAAGAAAATCAAGTACAATGTGCATTTAGAAGTGATGGGAGGGGTGAGATGAATGCTTCAAGATATTCTGATACTGTGTTGAAAAGCAGACCCAGTTGCCAAGTTCAGTTGCCCAGAGCATAGGGAAGCCTGTAGATTTGAAGAGCAAGATGTGAAAATCAAATTGTTTCTTTACCTCCTCTATATCTCTTCTCTTAGAAGCTCTCAAAATCTCACTTGTTAACCTGTTTGGTTATAAACTGGGCAAGATACAGACCAGCTATTCCACTTCCTTTGCTCTTGTGATTAATGTATCAACAGATGTGTTATTTACAAATCCTTTATCAAATAGTTGGTTTCTTTTTTCCAGTGAATTATTTCAGATATTACTTGCTAGGTGTCTTGTGAGGGAGAAAAAAAAATCAGTAGCCAAAATGAAGAGGGCAGTGGAGTAAAGAAGAGACCTTGAGGAGAATCTCCAGGACAGCTGTGCATCTTTGGCTCTCATTTTTTTTATTATTGTTCCCGAGTTGCCAAGAAAGCCAAGCCCTAAGAGAGGGTGTAAGCCAGGTCTGTGTGGCCTGCTGAGGACAGGGTGGGGACTCGCTGCTCAGACAAAGGTTCTGGTTCAGGCATGAGAACCTGGCACGGATCACTGGCACTGGCTCATCAATAGCAGAAGGCTTAGGGCAGATCTCAGCATGAAAAACCAGGCCAAGGAATATGTCAAAACCCACTTTTGTGAGAACAAAACCAACTGAATTCCTGGCTAGTACCCTGGAGATAGCTGTGGTAAGTGAAACTGTCAGATAGTCCCAGCTGCAACATTCTCTTGGAATCAGGAAGCACATGTGGCTTTTTGCAGTTAATCCAGGACAGAAGCAGGAGATTATTTTAATTCTACCTTTTTGCTATCAGATCCCAAGCCTCAAACAGTGATTCAGCTCCCAGAACACTACACTAATTTGATACTAATCCATGAAAGGTCATTGCTAGCATAACAATATCCCATAATAATAGAACAAGAATATTCAGTGGCATTTTACATGTGCTCGGTGCTGTTAAGCTAGCATTTAGCGTCACTATAGATCTTATGCAGCGGTGAACATTAGAACTGAATCTTTTATTTCCTTAGTTCTACCATCTGATGCAAATACAAATACCAGCCGAGACAAATACAAATTGAAAACACTGAGAGGGGGATAGATGTGCTGTGAATGTAATGCTAGTCTAAATATGATCTTTGACAAGATGTTATCTGATGAGGCAAAACTGAAGCTCTCGGTCTTGATAACTGAGCCAGAAGGGTCTGTCACATATGAGAGACTTACAAAAGCTGGGATGCCCCCAGACCTCAAAGAATCTGGAAAAAACTACTCAAAGTAGAACTGACAGGGATGTTGATTTCACTGATTTTGCTACAAGCCTCGGAATCTCCAGTTTTATGAGAAACGTCAAAAAAATGTTGGGTTCGGCCTCATTCAGACCTAGCACTTCTGGATTTTCATTTTCACCTTTTCACTAGATGAGCACGTGCTCCCTGACTGGCACATCTTCCAATAGACAGCCAGCAGAAATTGCAGGCAGGACTGAAACCAATTGCTATTCTCAAGTTAATTACATGCCCAGCACGAATTACTTCACATGAAACATTTTCATAATGCTGGACCATTATTTGAATAAAAGAGTAAAGCCTTTCTTGTACTCATGTTGAGAGAGTGACAGTCATTAAAATGAACAAGTGCCTGTTACCTACGAAGTAAGCCTTGGAGCAAGTCTCTGATCCAAGCATCGAAGTGAAGGAAGAGACGAGAAGGGGAATGGTAATGAGAAACTGGATGGAAGTTAAAAAGCAGTTGCCTGTGGCATGTTTTTGTTAAATTTTGGTTGGTATGGGGAAAAAGGTTGGTGTGTTTAGTGAACTTTCAGCTCTTCAGAGAGTTATGATGAAAATAGAAGTTACAGCAAATAAGCATTGAAATAAAAATTGCTCAGTCAATATTTGTATGAAGAGTGAAAAATCAGGCAGTAGATATTTTTTTAATATTTTGTGAAAAATCAGGCAGCAAATGCTGCTGTTTTGTGTAGTTATCCCATTTGTAATAATAATTAATATCTAAGTATTACAGAGGATTTTCTAAAAGTGTTACTGGAGGTGGCTGTACATCTTGGTGTGACAGTTACACAGGGCAGTGCAGGTTCAGCAACAAAAGATCAGAAGAGTCAACACACAGTTTTTCAAGAAAACAAGTTTTCCTGTGCCTCATGTTGATTCTGAAGAAAGTCCTTATCAGTTAATGCTTTACAAAGGTGAAATCTTGTCAGAGTCCTAACTGAAGTTTAGCATTTTGGCTGTTAATTGAAACCTGCAAATTATAGCCAATGAACAAATTATGTTCTTGTCTATGCTGGTATAGCCAAACAGTGACTCAGGTGCTGTTATATTTCTCACTTCTAGAGAACACACTAGCTTTCAATCTAAACTCAATTTAAGGGAAAAAAGCAAAACAGAGAACAAACCTGAAACTTCTATGACAATATAACATGAATTTTCTGTAACATAGTACAAAATTCTGCTTCACAAATGGCCTTTGCCCCTGCACAAATAGATTTCTGAGGATTTATATGTATGGTACCAAAGCAATCATTATAAATACGTAGCTACATACACTGTGGTTACACTGGGAAATTTCAACCTCACCAGAATGTTTGTACACTGTTCTTTATTTCCTGTAGTCTTATAAGAAGGTTCAGAAGTTTTGGTGGCTTGGCAGTAAGTTACCTTGATGCTGAGCTTTCTTTCCTCCCATTTAAATACACAGCCCATGAATAGTCAGGTCTCACAGCATGAGGTCTAACTTCTTAGTAGATACTTAATAGATACTACCCTGAAAATAATACAAACGCTTTCCTGTCTTTATTTTCCTCAGTCTGTATTCCATGTCAAACACGTCCCAGGCCTTGTGATAATTAGAATACAAAATACAGTGAATATCATGGTAACGTATTAGGTCCATTACCCTTTCTTATCTAAAAAAAACCCAGCTCTAAATTCTGTTTTGATGATGAGGAAGATGCTATTGATGGTGCCTCCTAGTTGCCATGTGTGATGGGACTGCTTGTGGCATCTCAGAGAAATGGCAAGAGGGAGATGAACAGGAACGAGCACATCAGGCTGGATGAACATGTGCAGGAATGGGAAGGAACATTTGAACAATAATTTTCCCCCATTTTCTTGAACTGTCTGCAAATCTGTTCCATGTTTGAAATAGTAGCTTTTCTAGATGTCTGAGCAGTCTACGAGGACCCTCCACAGAGGAATGCTTTTTGATACCTGTCGTATAAACAAATATATCTAACACCAAAATATACAATTTAAGAAGACAACCAATGTACAAAATAAGAGGGAGGAAAAATGTAATTCAGTAAAAGAAAAGCAGTGCAATAAGGCTGCTATTAGCTTCACTTTTAAAAAATAAAATGAGTTCTACAAAGATAACAGAAAGGTCATATTCTACCCTATGTTATCTGCTGACTTCGGTAGAATAGCATGGGGGATAAATCTGTTTGTTATCCTCAAGCTACAAGCAGACACTCTTCATTAAAAATAAAACATCCCATTTAATAGAAGACATCAATTATCCTATGCTTTGTTTTAAGGGAAAATCAGAGGTAACTTGATGGAGTCAACAGAGAGGTACTGGAGACAAACTGTTCAGAGATTTTGCCAGATCAGATTCTTTCCAAAATTTGTAACTATCAGCATATTTTTGCAATCCTCCGGTTCAAATTAAACTGGCAAAGAAATGCAGTAGCGTATATAATGTCCTGTGGTCTCTATGAAAACAAAGCAGAGGGTATATGGCATTTCCTAGAATTCATCACCCTTGGTTTTTGATGGAGAGGGTTATAATTTCCTTTCTACCTTCATTTCAGTAGAAGCATTTTTTGATGTGTGCGTGACATTTTTTCATATAAAAGAACCATTCTGAATTCTTGACAAAACCATAAATACTGCACATAGTTAGAACCAAAAAAATACTGTGATCTGGAGACACGATGCAGAACATTGCCATCTCAACAAGGCACCTCAGTCCAGGACAGTGCTTAAGGACATACACTTACCAGATGAGCATCCCTGATGGCAGAGGTATTTTTTGCCTCTACTGGTATCTAATGGGTAGCATGAGTAATAGTTCAGGACTTGAAAGCAATTCTACATTTTCTCAAAATTAAAGTACTACTCAAAGGACCCAAATTGTTCCTCTCAAGAGCCAGTGGACAATACATTTGACAAAAAGTCTGAGCTGCATAGAAGGATAAGCAGGTGAACACTCTATCTAGTTTCTACTTATGGGGGAAGATTTTCATACTCAAGTTATTAGACTTAATGCAGATAAAATCTGGTTACACTTTTAGGATTGTCTTATAGAAGAAACCAGAACAGGAAACATAAAGCTTCTTACATTCCTCTAACCTTATACTCAGTGGTGCATTTTCTCTGTCAGTTGGATATGATAATTCTTTCAGGCTGCATCTCTGGTCCCCTGATCATTCATTCTAAATTAATGCTATTTTTTCCTGTGGGAGAATGGAAGAAATAGCTGTGTTTCAAGGGTAAGGATACGTAGTATGTGAAGTGGAAATGTGGCTGCACTTTCTCAGCATGTCTTTTGTCCAGGGAACCCCCAAATGAGTCTTGTGTGAACCACCCACCGCAGGAAGCCCAAGCCTCATTTTTCCCAAAGCAGCTGTTTTAGCACTTGTTCATTCCCTTTACTTTGTGTTTAGTTGGTTCTCCTCAGTAACAGAAAAGGCTTTTATCCAAGAGACCCCAAAAGGCAATCAGAAGAAACCCGCAGAGGATTTCCTAAAAGTGTTACTGGAGGTGGCTGTGCATCTTGCTGCTTCTTGTTGTCACAGTTACACAGGTTCAGCAACAAAAGAAGGCGGGTGATCTGTATGAAAATCTGTGACAAGAGGAAGCAGTTATTTCCTTCACATGACAAGCTTGGACCACAATGACACCTTGGTATCACTCACTGTCCTCAGCTTTCTGGGCAGGAGGCCAGACGTGCTCAGGTGAGCATGTCTTTATGCCCTACATCAATCACACCCATTTGTTTCAATGTTGTTTAATAACAGCATTATGAACGTTTGTACTTTTACTCATATAGGAAGAGCTGATTAGGTTTCCTAAATGATAATGAGTACAATAAATATACGCCCATGCTATGTCTGCGTGTATTCAAAAGCAGTAAATTGCTCATTATTATTCTATTGCAGGAATTCAATTAGAAGACTCTGCCATTAGCCAGATGATGATGGCTATCACTTTTTAATCAAAACATATAATTTTATGGCTTATGAGTTAACTAATGGCTGTGGAGCCTGATTCCAGGTTGAGACATTGATCATAACCCAAGTCTCAGAGAAGATCCTGGTTGATACGACAAAAAATGCAGTTCAAAAGTATGGGTAGTGCCTTGTTTTGCATCAGTAGTAGAGATCTCTACTAGAGGCAGAGATGAAGGTAGGTATATCTAGGTTTGTACTGTGATGTTGATTCTCCTTAATATAACCTCCTCTGTCTGTAGCCCTCTCTGTAACAAACTGGGGGGGAGAGTTTCAGCTGTCGATGTTTCAAGAATCCCTGGTTCACCTCTAGTATGTCCTGGCTGCACAGCCCTGGCTGAGGCTGCTGAGAAAGTTGCTAAGTTGGGACAAAGCTGTGACAAAGTCTGTCAAGTCTTTAAAATAATAATTTTTGAGACATAGATCATGAGGAGCTCAATAATTAAAGAAGAAAAATATTGTCCCAACAGGGTGTACAATCTTAAAGAGAAAAAGAGGGCGAGGAGGATTTGTCCAGCTATCAGTGCCATGAGTGTGTTGGCACTGATGGAACTAGTGGCTGACAGCAGCTCAGCAGCAATCTTCCGGGGAGCCATGGAGGCCAGCTCCTGACTGATCCCCTCCTCACCAGCAAAGTCTCTTTGAGTATCTTATTGAGGTGGAGAACACACTAATACCTAGCCTAGCAGCTTATGAAATCCTAGCTAGCTTCCATGTGCGTTGGCCAACAAAGCACTGCTTTGTTCTTGTAAGTATACTGCTTACAGATCATCTTTGCACAGCCCAAGGTATGTAAAGAAACTGGCCCCAAAACATAATAATAGCAGTATGAATGTTTTAAAATACTCCTGTGTATTTTTTAAAAGTGTAACATAGATCTGTGCACCTCTAATCAAGAAAAAAAAAAACACACTCTATTCGCATAGAAGAATACTTAAGAAAATACACTGTTTTGGGGACAATTCAGTAAACCACAGATTTTTCTAGAGGTACAAGAAAAGACAAAGAACGAGGGTAAGCAGCGTTTGCAGAGCAGTGAGGCACCTGGCAAGCCACCACAGTGCTGCTGAGATGAAGCTTGGATGGGGCAGTGTTTCAAATCTAAATGCTCAGACACGAGATAATTTATTTTGCTTCATATGGACACTTGGGGTTTCCTGGGTTGTTTTGAAATGAGGATTTATCAAGGTTAACTTCTCTTTGCACATCCTAGGCTGAAAAGATGCAAGAGAAATTGGCAGGAGACTTGGACTGGTTTTATTATAGTTACATCACGCCTGTACTACTAAAAGTTGTGATTTTCCTTCAAAAAGTAGTTAACACAAATTGTAGTTCAAGTAGCTGGAATGGAAGTGCAGGACTGCAGAAGTTGCCCCTAAGAACTACACAGCAGGGNNNAGCACGGCTTAGGTAACCAGAAAAGCGTGAAAATCCATTTCCTAGCTTGGAGGTCCAGATACTATTTAAATAAATGAGACCAGACAATGTTTCATTTCCTTTATTTGAAAATCAGAAAGAGAGCCAGGAGCTGAAAAAATGGAAGATTTTTTTTAGGATTCAGAGGAGGAAGCAGGGGTCAGTAGGTTATCTGTGCCTTTATATCAATCTTCTGTTTGTTTCATCCCAAGCTGGGATGATACGTTCTGATTTGGAATAATTTTTAACTTGTTTGCAAGTTGAGTAGTAGTGCAGAAAGGATGAATTGCCTATAATACAGAATCAATGCAGATATTTAATTGAATAGAAAAAAGGGAAAAGATTTTACACTTTGGCAAATGTCAGATGAGTTCAAAGAGAGCTTGGCCAGAAATGCCAGTGAAAGGATTTTACCTTATTTATAGAGGTGTGTGTAGCATAAGCGGTTTATCTGTTCTGTGCGATAAGTGCAAGAAATAATTTTTGCTTTTTTCTACTATCTTTAATCTTTCTCTTTGTTAAAAAGTTTTGACTCTGTATATGTATTTTCAAGCAAGCTGCACTGTTGTGGAGGTGTGTGGTCTCTTCTATTAAAATCAGTAATTAAAATTGTGTTGTAGCAGTGGTAGCTAATGAGAGGGCTGCTCGTCTCTCTTGAGACTCCTTGCTGGAGGGTGGGTGCTCCAGGGCACTTGTGCTCCAGAGGATAAAAAGCGGTGGTTGAGCTGGCTGGAAATCCAAATTTTACCCTGGGGGAAATTCTGACATTCTGTAATGTTTTCATCCTAAATAATAAAACTTTAACTTTCTCTCAGAAGATAAATTTTTTCAGAGAATTTTTATTTGAAAATATCAAAATGATCATGCTAAAATGTTTTCTTCTCCCTAGTTATGTCTAAATGCTTAATTCCAATAACGCCTGCTGTAATGACATTAACTCCAAACTCCCATCTATGGCATGGAATTAAGATTTCAGATGGAACTGTAGAGAGAAATCAATACTAAACACTGTGTTTTGAGTTTGACTAAGTCTAATAATTTCCCACCAGAAACATAAGCAAAATGAACATTTTGATTTTTTGACCAAACAATATTTTGCAATAGACAGCTGTGCTGTAAAAATAAACATTTAAACAGTTCTGTTTGTTTGTTATGTCTTCATTTCAGTCTCATATTGCACAAGACAGCACTATGCAAAGCCCTTCTATTTCAGCACGCAGGGGTCGGTACTAGCCGCTGTCTTTTTTGTTATTGCATTTTCATTTTAATAGAAAATGAAACTCAAAACCTAAATATAATCAAAACTCAAACTCTCTTGAAAATATCAGAAAGAATGCAAACTGATATATCATATAAGTGATACACGCAAACAGAGTCACCCTAGGACAGAGTTCATTGAAGCTCACATCTGCCATCAAGTTTAATATCTGCATCATGGTGCTTTTCTGCTCCCAAGGCTCACATCTATCATAACTTTTTTTCTGTTGAGGCTGGTTCATCATAAAAAGAACAACTGCCCTTTGTCACTTTTAATCTTTTCAAGGTGATTTAGACTTTTTTCTTTTTTTTTTTNAACCACAGATTTTTCTAGAGGTACAAGAAAAGACAAAGAACGAGGGTAAGCAGGCGTGGCAGCTTGTAAACAGAAGGAAGGTAAAAACAAGATTGCCTGTGTACAGACCAATAACCTTATTTCATCCCTGGAGCCGGTACTGAATGAGATAAGGAATGACTTTCGAAGCCTTGGTTAAAAGAGAGCTGTGCGTAGACCTCCTTGCTGTATTGCAAAATCCTTGCTTTTGCAGCACTTCTTTCTTCCTTCTGAGATTTAAACACACTTTGTTTCAAAATGCTGCTGCTTTCCAAGGAAAGCCAGAGGATTTCAAAGCCCATCAGGCTTACTGAAAGGTTCTGCTCGGTGCAGCATGCTCTGAGGTCCAAAGGGAGCTGCAAAACTGGGTGGCACAGGTCCTCTTTTCCAAGGCTACACAGTCAGAGAATCTGGAGACCCTGAACCATGATGCTCTTAAGTACAATAACATATAGATCCTTCAGGGACCCACCACAACTTGACGCAGTGTTTGTTTTCGTTTTACTTCTGTGGTTGTTGAGGAATGTGTGTGTGTGTGTGAACTCCTTACATTTATTATTATTTCATGTTCCAGGAGCTGAGAACTGGAAATGCCATTTTATTTAAGATATTCTCACCAGGAGACAACTGCTAACTTGTGCTAAATGCACCATATCGGCATGGAAATGGAACCAGAGTCTAAGGCTAACAGCATGGCTTAGGTAACCAGAAAAGCGTGAAAATCCATTTCCTAGCTTGGAGGTCCAGATACTATTTAAATAAATGAGACCAGACAATGTTTCATTTCCTTTATTTGAAAATCAGAAAGAGAGCCAGGAGCTGAAAAAATGGAAGATTTTTTTTAGGATTCAGAGGAGGAAGCAGGGGTCAGTAGGTTATCTGTGCCTTTATATCAATCTTCTGTTTGTTTCATCCCAAGCTGGGATGATACGTTCTGATTTGGAATAATTTTTAACTTGTTTGCAAGTTGAGTAGTAGTGCAGAAAGGATGAATTGCCTATAATACAGAATCAATGCAGATATTTAATTGAATAGAAAAAAGGGAAAAGATTTTACACTTTGGCAAATGTCAGATGAGTTCAAAGAGAGCTTGGCCAGAAATGCCAGTGAAAGGATTTTACCTTATTTATAGAGGTGTGTGTAGCATAAGCGGTTTATCTGTTCTGTGCGATAAGTGCAAGAAATAATTTTTGCTTTTTTCTACTATCTTTAATCTTTCTCTTTGTTAAAAAGTTTTGACTCTGTATATGTATTTTCAAGCAAGCTGCACTGTTGTGGAGGTGTGTGGTCTCTTCTATTAAAATCAGTAATTAAAATTGTGTTGTAGCAGTGGTAGCTAATGAGAGGGCTGCTCGTCTCTCTTGAGACTCCTTGCTGGAGGGTGGGTGCTCCAGGGCACTTGTGCTCTAGAGGATAAAGAGCTGTGGCTGAGCTGGCTGGAAATCCAAATTTTACCCTGGGGGAAATTC
>VZTO01021023.1:87951-105491 GCA_013400615.1 Syrrhaptes paradoxus
TTTTTTTTTTTTTTTTTTTTTCAAGGTGTTTTAGTTTTTTTTCTTTTTTTTTTTTTTTTTTTTTTTTTTGAAAGAGCGTAAGGGACAAATAACTGTCCCATATACCCAGGGACCTGGGAATTTTTTCTGTCCCTTCTGTTCTTGACTGGATTTTCTCCATGCAACCCCCAGCAAGGAATCTTTGCCCTTTTGGAACTATGCAGGTAAATCAGCTCTGCTGGTGTTTATAACATGTATTGTGACTGCAGGGAAATGAAATAAAAACACAGAAGCACACAAAAGCATAAGGTATTCAGCTTGGAGATAAGGGAGTTGGTGATGAGCATTTCATTAATGCTCATAGGAAGAGTGCAACAGCATTGCCACATGTTCTGTTGAATATGTATGCTTTGGAGGATAATAACCCTAATTTCAAAACTGATGTGCAGAGGACAAGTCTCAGATTGAAATAACAAAAATTATTCCATTGCTTAAATTATATTTTTACCCCAGTTATTTTGCTTTTGTCAAAGAGTTTGATAGAAGTTGAAAGGGAAAAACACTTTGGAGAGCCAAAGTGATTAAATAAGAGGCGAACATAGTACAGTATTTTTTCTTCAATGTTGAAGCACAGGAAACCTTGACATTACTAGCAGTATGCAAATAACAATTGCAAACGTTTGGCAAATTTCAGCTGCAATTTCTCATGAGAAAAGAGCATAAGATCAGAACCAGCAATAAAATGCAGATTGCATTTTATTATGCAGATTATTATTATTTTTACTAATAACAATTATATTAATCAGGAGGAGTATGGAGAGCAAACTCTGAAAAATTACAGTGCAACCTTACATTGACCGATGATGGCAGCGAAGAACATCTCTAGGGCTGGCAAAGTTTACCAGCATGTATCTGCTGGTGATGGTCCTGGGTCAGCGGAGGTGCACTGCTGTGCTGCCTCTGCCTGAAAGAGAGATGGGGAACATTTGGAAAAATGCTTGGTGGGGTGCAGTGGGGACAGGAAGCGTAGAACTGTGCCATGCAGAAAAGTCTTTATGGGGCATTAAATTTTAAAATATATGTGGGTTGGTACTTCTGAGGGCAGCAAGTCGCCTTTTATAAGACCCACAGCCTCAGGTTCCCCACATTAGTGTATTAGGGGATTGAAGCCTTTACCTGTTAAGTGGATATACAAAGTAGAAAATAGGAAGCCATTTGTTAATCTGTTAATGAAATCTATTCATTTCCTATTTTAAACTAGTAAATCAGTTAAAAATCTTTATTAATTGGTTTATTATCCAAGAGACTTTATAACAATAAAAATACTCATCAATATTTCATTTTGTTAAGATATAAAAGAAAGCAGAAAGGATCTGTTGAAACTCAGGCACCATACACTCCAGGCAACATCCAGTCAAGAAACTGAACTGTGGGGCCTGCCTGAAGATCAGATACTCATTCACAGCAACTTTTAAGTAAATTGCCTGGTTGTAAATTGTTGGGTCCTTGGAGCATGCCTGTATGTTCCTTAGTGTTTGTACAGGGACAAGTAAATGGAGAGATATAGCTCACACCAGATCCTGCAGATTGAAAAAGTTTGTGGATTTTTTTTATGCTGTTGCTTTGAAATTCCTGTATGCCTGTGAATCCTGTTAGGCGTGGTTCTGTCCTGTAGGTATATATCCTACCATGATGTTGATAGGAATCCAGAGGGAGCACTTCCCATGAGGGAAAATGGTAACAGCAGGGTTGCTGCTCTTACTATGGCAAGGGATATAGACCCTCTACATGCTGTCGATACAAAATTTTGTGTCCCTTCTAGCAATTGTGTCTTACATAGAAACTGAGTCTACACCTACTCAAGCTAATGACACAGGGCAAGGAAAGTAGCTCAATAATTGTCACATAAGTACAGTATGCTGTTGAAATAAATAAAAAGCATAATTGTTAGCATGCTTCCTGGCATGGATTCAATCCAGCGCAACTAGTCTCTCGCACACAATTCCTGGTGTGGTGTTGGGGCTGGCATAGACCAGGGTTTCTATCCACAGGTCAGCATAAATGAGACAACCTGCTCTGGAAAGAAGACAGTATATTCGTATGGTTATAAAACATGCCATGCCACTTCCTAGAAAACCGGCTCTGTTCTATTTGTTTTTTTAAGTGTAAATACAGCCTGTGATCTCACTATAGCTCTACTTGCACATGCTAGCTGACCTTAAATGACATGCCCTCTTTAATGGGTCACGCATATGAAACAGGCTCTCTCTTTTCTCCCACTTGATGTCAAGTGTTATGAGCCTTTGAGGGCAGGAACTAAGGACCTGATACAAACTTGGGCAGGAGAAGGAGCAAGAACAAACACTAATAAATATGTCCTGACTCTAATTTCCTTTGGTCCGCAGTGGGAGAAAGGTGGTAGGGGAAAATTGTTCCCAACCACAGCAGTTCCCCTGTATTTCACAGACCAGAAAATGTTTGGTCTGTAATGAAAAGGTCTCATTCCAATCAGGTGAGATAATGGGGAAAAAGGTAAAGCAATAGTATTTCTGTATGCACTCGAGTTAATAACTCATCTGCTGCTATGAGACATTACACACCAATCAGTGCAACTCTCCCCTCTTTCCTTTATTTTCAAGAAGAAAATGATGATGAAAGACTTTCTGAAATTCTAAGCATACATATGCATATATACCTGTTTTAATTTTAAGAAAAATATTATGGAGATCTGCACTAGACATTTCATAAATAGTGTTAACGGGGCACATTTACCCTAACATAATATTTATAGCATTGTTCTATAAATAGCTTACAGATCATCTGCATGCTTTAAAAGAAAACAGTTGGGACTGGCTTATGGTGAAGGATAGCTTACTTGGTTAAGTCTCTTAATAGAAAGTATAAAAAGATAATTTACATGCATGGGAGTGACAAGAGATTTTGAGCAAAAAATGCTCTATTAAGTGTAATCAATTAATTTGTCAATATTATAGAACTATTTCAATGGCACAAAAGAATCTGCCAGGGTATCCTCTTTACAAGACAGCACCTGAATAGCATGCAAAATCTGACTGCTACTGGTTTTGTTTGCATCAGAAGTTCTGAGGGTGAACTGCATAACATAAAAGAGTGTATTATATATCTAACACAAGCTAAGTTGTGAACAACAGAGAAAAGCTGAGATGGGATTATTAAACAGTCAACAGCAACTGCTAATTACCATTAAAAAAGCTCTGACCATCTTTGAAGATAGGCAGTTAACTGCAGGTGTTGCTTGTGGCACTATGTATTCGTACAGAATTTATTTTTCCTTTCAAGGCACCTTTGGCAACATTAGAAATAAGTAGCTTGAAATAGTCTGCCTTTGCCTATCTCACTGTGCAGTCGGGACAGCCATTTAAGATGACCTGCTGAATCACTGGGTTCAGTCCTACACAGTTGTGAACGAGAAAAACAGGGTTGTCCTTCTCCATTGGCAAAGATGCTGCAGTCCCTTATGCAGCAGGGCATCGTCCACTCGTCACAGAAAACATCAGGTGGTTTGCTTTTTTCCCATTTGGCAATGCCACAGCTTTTTCTGATGTTTCAGCTTGGCTTTCACTTCCAACTTCAACTAACAGCATGTGAACAATCGCTGCTGTTAGATGATCATCTCTAGCCTTCACCTTTACTGTTTTGATAGTCCTGATCCTGGTCTCTGGGAGAGCTTTGACCTGCAGATTAAAAGGAGAGCTAAGGGTGACTGTGTTCCAGTACTGCAGAGTTACAGATAAATGAGAATACTGTGTATATCGGATGAAGAATTGTGCATTAAACTGCCATTATACTTAATGAGACAGAATTGTTTTCAGGAAAAAGATAAATAAGAGTGAAGGGTTGTGCCTCTAGCATACAAAGGAAATACAGTATGTAAAAGCATGCTCCACATCTACAGAAGTGTCTTAGCGTGGAGAATCACAGAAAACAGGTCTGGAGGGGATCTGAGAAGGTCAGTTAGTCTATCCCCTGCTCCAAGGCAGGATTAACTATACAAAAATAATCTCTGACAGGCACCTGTGTTACATTCTGATAAAAACAGAACAAAACAAAACAACAGTGAGGGAGACACTGCAGCTCCCCAAGCAGTCTACTCTGTTACTCAACAATCTCACCATTAGAGAGTTTATCGCTTGCCATGGTGTAAGGACCTGCTTCTTTTCCTGTGGTGGCTTGACAGAGAAAAAATAGCTTATTCCCTTTCTCTTTGCAGCAAGCATGTATTATGAAAGGGCAGAACTCAGGAGAGTGGTGTACATACGGGCACTGTGACATGGGCCATACTCTTCCCAATTTTAGCAAAGTTATTAAATTTGTGTCACGAGTTACCTATCTACACAAGTTACTGAACAGAAAGCCAAAGTGTTAATTTGAATCTTGGTAGCAACTCCCCACCACCTCTCCCTGTGGGTGCTTTTAGGTAGGTATACACCGTGCACACGGGCTCTGTGCTCTGCTCCGGCACCAGACCAGGAGCTCGTGAGCTCTGTGTGATGGGTCACATTAGCAGGACACGGTTATTAAGTCTGCTAGTTTGTGGGCCAGCTCAGAAAGCAGTCAGCAAGCTCACACATCTCTAAAGCTGTCTTTTTTAGCACTAAAGGACTGCCTGTCTAGGGAGGTGACTGTGAGTCAAGCCAGGACACAGACACTACAAGGCATGAGCTGCTCCATAGGAAACGCCCATGTAGGAGGCACGCACTGAACAATACAATAGAGAAAAAAGCCTAAAATATGGCTTTCAGCCACAGAGACAAAAAGTTTTGCATGGGGCACCGTGTAACTAGGAATTTGCAATATATCGATGCTCAATGCCTTCCCAATCTGCAGGCTAATCAGGATGGTGCAGATCATTTATTCTGTGACCTGATGCAGCCTATTATTGTCGTGTTTGGGCAACCTTGTCCAGCCTGCAATGGCTGCTTTTCTTACCTGTCTTCTGGGACATGGCAGTTGAATAACGGAATAGTCCTGAATTCTGAAATTATAATTGAGGGTAAATACTCCTTTTACTCAAGTCTACAATGACTTATTATATTCTGGGTTTTAACATTTATAAAAGCCTTAGACAAACAGTGCTGCATATTGCAAATCACAGTTATACGACTATGCCCTGAAGTCTTTTTTTTAAGTTTGCCTGATCAGTGGGATTTCAGTTGAATTAGCATTTGGTCTGTTTTCTATTATTAATACTTACTAAGAGAACTATTCTAGCTTGTTTTGCCTATTTTTCAGGAGGACTTAAAATATTCCAAGCTGCATTAAGGCAGGCAAATCAGAACCCTTCATTTTCTCATACTTGTGTTGAGGTCCTGAAGCTTTTTTAGCTTAATACACATTAAAATTTGTTGCTTATACATTAGACCAGAATATAGAGTTTATAGGAAATAAAAAAGAGATTGGATAGAAAATGCTTTAGCTGTGATTTATGACCATGAGTGTTCAGTTCAGAAATCTGAACTTGGATTTGCCTAAAGGTCAGAGGATGTTGCTTGTATGTAGGATTAAGCTTTCAACATTTTCCTTGCGCTGTTTTTGCTCTATTCCATGGGCTGCCTTTGCCCCACAAAAGGCTGTTGTACACGCTGTAGTATACGTGAACAGCAAATCAAAAGCAGAGAAACATGTCTACAGCACAACGGACTATTTCAGTACCCAGGGAAACTAGGGTAAAGGTTGCAGCTGGTTAACAAATATTTTGGCAGCACATATAAAGGAGTGAAAAAGGAAATCCAGAATGCTGAGGTTGCACTATCAAAGGCTTTTCAATTCGTATTAATTTTTAAACACCATAAAATGCTCTTGGCTTGAACATACAGGCATAAAATAGCATTCATAATGTTTTTTAATATCAAGGCTTGAAACAAGGAGCTGCTGACACAGATCTTTTGCAGACAACTCCAGCATTGCATTTCAATGAAGGAAATTTACTTTTGAGCTATTACATATCAAGGCAGCTGAATACCTTGGCTGGAAATATAAAGTAAGATGAACCAGTTTATTCCTGTTGCTGTGCTCCTCCTAAATGCGGTTCAGCAGAAACAGGATTATCATTTTTTAGGGCTTGAATTCAGTGCAACTGGTCAGCTTAAATTACCACAGCTGAACAATAGAGATGGGCAGAACTGCTCTGAAGTGCAGAAAATGTCAGTAGATGAGCTCTCCCACTGCGTATAAGCATCGGCAGCATAGGAGTTGCAAACTGTCCCCTAGCCTGACAGCACAGCCATCACCTTGGGTATGACTCAGTTTGAACATGAAGATTTTGCTGGTATGGATGAGTGTTCAATCAGGCACTGAGCTGGCCTTGTTCTCTGATCTGACACTTCTGCTGAGACAGGTCTTTAGTCCTGAGTGTGTCTCACAGCATGGGAAGACCCATCTTTCCTCCTGTCCACCTTGCAAAGCCAGGCTTGAGGCAGGTCTGAGCCTGGATGCCTGGCTTGTGCTCACTCTATGGGGTGGGGGAATTCGCTGCAAGTGAATGATACAGGAACTTACAATACCTTGCAGAAGGTGCACTCATTATTAGTTTGATATTCACTGGAGACTGTGTTTAAGTCAATCCAAATCTTTCTTAAAGACTACGAAGTTTAAATTATTCACAGAAGGCTGGGCAGATAGTAAAACTTTGTTTACCTCCAAAGAACAGAGAATTTCAGGGAAAAGTTAGTGTTGTTTCCTGTTTCTCAGAATATCAGTGGACTTTTACCAGCGCAGTGTGTAACTTGACACGCTGTGCTATCAGGTGCTCCTGTGCCTGTTTGCTCGGCTTGTTCCAGCAGTCTTCTGTATCTCCCTCGCTTGATGCTGGGAAGAGAGGCAGGAGAGGTTACAGCTAAAAAGTACACAGTATTGTTTTGAACACATTTTTGGAAGATGGAGTGTTATTCTGGAACTTTCTCACCATTTCGGTCTCTCTCTGATGGAATCAATGCCAGCGACTGACAGCAGCAGTCTTTGATACAACAGAACCAGTGTTTGAGGTTTTGCCTGAAACAAAATAAAAGCATTTTCCCCAAGAATCTATAAGTAATTTAAACAATATGATTTGGCCTACCATATATAAGGCAGCTTTATATGAATGTGAGATAATATGTTAGCAGAGGGACATCTGGCATACCCAGTTAGATGGATAGTCAGTCCACCTTTCAAACAGATTCTTTTGTAATTTCATCATATGCTTTTCAGCTACCCCATATAACATAAGGCAACTGCAGAAGGGATTGCAGTGGGAGTCTGGGCAAATATGAACTATAGACCGAAACACGCAAAAAATGTATGCTCTTACAAGACTTCCACAAAATACATTAACAGGTTTTCAACAGGTACATTGTTCCACATATATCTTTGAAAGTTACTTCCCTGAAGAGGCTCAGCACAGGTACAGTGCCCAGTTGTTATCATCACCATGGTTTTTACCGTCCTTTCCTGACTTGTAAGCACGAGTAGTGATAATTACTTCACAACAGCACCCCATGATTGTTTCAAAGCAGGGGATGGGCACAAATGTTTTTCTTTGAGATCTATCTACTTGTGGCAGCAGGTCATACAATTGCTTTTCATTCTTTACGTAGTTTTAAATTAACTTAGTGTATCTAGGAGTTAATGGATTTTGACACTGTGTTCCAGGGCTTTCTTTTGAATGGGGTGCACACAGAATAACTCAAAAAATACTTCTTGTAAGAATGTATTTTCCCTTGAATGTGCTAGAAAATGCTAGAATTTTCCCCTGCATCTGTAACAAAAATAAATATGTTTATCAGAAAAATCGTGCATAAGTAGTTGAACAGAAGACTATGTGAAGCATCAGTTACTACAGAGTGGACCTAACAAGGGATTTTGATTTTCAAGAACTACAGTGAAGTCTTGCTTTTTAAGTCACAAGACTAGAAGTTGTACCAGGTAGGTAAAAAGGAAAAAAATTCTAAAGGATCTAGTTTTTAGGGTTCAAAACCTTCATAAGGATGGCATGTTTTAAAGTTCCCGTAGAGAGGGTAACTTGGAGTTTCAGCAGCACAGAGAGAGATTGCCACACAGAAGCCTTGTCTTGGTTCACACTTACCCTTTCTGAGATGAATCAAATGGCACGGAAGATGTCTTGCTGTGCTGAGCATTAGAGTTAGAGAAAAAAATGTACAACTCGGGCTCCTTCCTGTTGCTTTGGAGTCCTACATGTCCTAGCAGTGGAGTGGATGTCGCAGCCCCATGTTCCCCGGAGTGTAAAGCCTGTGGCAGTACTGGGCTGACTTACAGTGCAGGGAAGAGCACTCTGGTGGTGTTTCTTTGGAAACAGCAAAGACTCTGGCCCTTTTAAAGTTTTTCATGAAAGCTGACCATACTTATTCTGTTGTATCAGAGCTAAGTCAGAATACATTCTTAAAGTAAGTCAATTCCATTAAAATCAGTTGATGGGATTATTGCAATGAGAAAGGTTTTGGGATCCAGCTCCTTTCTTGTATATTACCTTTACTAGAATTCTACATGTGATTAACAATTAACAGCAGCCAAAAGCAAGGAAAGATACCGTTTGAATGACATCGTTTATAAGATGGAAAAATGAGAGCACTGGAAAGACCAGGCAGCTTGGCAAGGGAAGTGGCAGTGTCTCGGTGTTTCAAAGCGAGACTCAGTGCTTCCTGAAATATATTTTTCAGCCAGATGCAAGCTACTGAGCTGAGCTGAGGCCAATATACCGTGGCCTCTGTTGCACAGGAGCTTGGATGAGTTTATTTACTGATCCTTAAACTCAGTGGATCTATGAAACACAAGAGGAAGGGCTCCAGTCCAATTGGTAAGGGCTGTATGAGCTGAAAGCAAGCAAAGGAAAGCAAAGACAGCAGAGAGAGGAAAGAGAACCTTTCCAGCCTTATAAATCAGATGTGAATCCCTTGACACAGCAGTGTAACAGTGGAACAAGACCTATATGAGGCTACGTTAAAACGCCTTGCAAGGGAAAGCATAAAGCTTCTCAAATCTGAAGGTCTCCAGAGAGGAAAAAATAATGGTAAAAAAACCTAAAAAGTCCTCTATGGGTGCTTAATACTATGTAAAACAACTTAGTATATTGTTTGATGAGCACAGGTAATGATGTTACATTTCTGTGTTTTCCCCAGTATCCAATGCTCTGTGGGTAAATATGTTTTTTTCCTGTTGCTTCAATACGAAGCATTGATAGTAATATACACAAGTAGTGCCATTAAGTACTAGAAAAAGCGTTGTAGTGCATATTGCAGAGAACCAACAAACAGCCAACGATGTATGGCTAAATGTGAAATTACTGGCTGCTCTTCAACAGTGCTCTAGGAAAATTGTGATTTTCAGATATGATCTGTTCAGTCAAATTAAAGTCTGATGACCGCCTCAAGATGTCCATTTATCATCCAAAATAAATCAAACTGAGAGAACAGGCAACAATACATGATTATATTCAAAGGCAACACATCAGCACCTATGGGTAAAATTTCCAGCAGCAGTCAGATAACAGGAGCAGGAAATAAGAGTACAACAATAGATCACATCAGGACAGGATATTATAGAATCTCAGCTTTGTTCATAAATATAAAATAATGAACTACTGCTTTCATAGTCTTACCTGTCAAATTGTATTAAAAAACTTGAAAAAATGTTACTGTTGACTGTTTCAGCTGGTCAAGGAATTAAATAGCTGTTTTGAAACAAATACACCTGCTTTTTCATGTATGCAGAACTGAAAGCAAGAAAAAGACAGATAACAGAGTATGTGATGCTCATTTTTAAATTATTATTTCCTTCTTGATTTTTTCTTTTTGGATTCGTATTAAAATCTTACGAAATCTTCTGGTGATCTTCAAATATGAAAGCTTTACTAGCAAACCTGAAAGATTCCCCAGATCTATACCTTATTACCTAGGCAACAAATCAGGAAAAATTTATTTGAAAATTCAGGTGAAAGTCTGCGTGGCATTACACATCTTCCTCAAGCAGTAGTTGGAGAGTGTGAAGAAAGTCTGGCCTCCAGATGGAGGATCAAGGTAATTTGAGGTAATGCACATGAACAGATGGAAGCCTGAGAAATATCTGAAAATAAAACCTTAAGAAAGCAATTTGCTGTACAGAGTGCTTTACATTTTTCTTTGTCCTGCAAAATGTGCAAGTTGCAAAGCAAATACACGACCAAAGTGAACATGTTAAGTGCTGAGCTGAGTATTAGAAATGGAAAAGAAAGGGACTCCCCTGCATGTCAGTCTCTGTAAATTGCTACAGCCCTGTGGGCTGTGTCCCGACACAATGAGATGGGCCCTCGAACAGCAACAGCTTTTCAAGCACTGAGCTGAAGTACTTCTACCCATTCTGTTTGAATCACAGCATTATCAGCACTGAGCTTCAAAGCAGGAGGAGGTCTACACCACCAGACATCTACTTACATTTACATAACCCTGTTCCTTGCAGCACTCTGGAGGGCAAAGCATAATTTTCCCTGTCCCACAGTCTGTGAAATACTCCTGAGGATGGACTGAGAGCACCCACCGGAGGAGAAAACTTTGGAGGCACTCCCACACAAAACCTGGATAGATCACTAGCTGGACCTTCCCCAGTTAAAGTGCCCAGGGCTCCTGAAGTAGAAACATTTTTTAAGACTGCTGACAAGGAGGGTCAGCTGAGTTAGAGATGAACTAGAAGCTGTTTCCAGATAAGGCTGCACAATGAGGTGGGATGAGCCTGTGTACGTGCTGAGGATTTGCAGAAGAATGAGCTAAATATTCTACTTCTGCAGCCACTTGGGCTAGAAAGGAGCTCCCTATCTTAACTGCACAGGCTGTGAAACACTTGTTAAGTCACAGTAAATGTGACAGTGTTTTCATGGAAAGGGTATATCGGGCTCCCTAGCACCTCAGTCACCATTCAGATTTAGTTATGCAGCTGACCTCCCCATGCACACTGGAGTGACAAGGACAGAGCTGCAGACACCCAGCAGAAGAGGGTATGACTGTCTGCACCATGTGGGTGAGCACCTACACATCACACATATCCATTTCATTGGGGTGTGTTCTCTCTTTTTGAGATGAAAGTGCAGTAATTCTGAAACCTGCAGCAGATACGCACATGGCTCACTCTCCTGTTTACAAATGGCTTGTGGGATATCAGGGATTGTGGAATATGATGGATTGGCAGCCGATGCGATTGCATTAAGCACTGGCCCACGGAACACCAGCTAGGGAAAAATGTCATCATGACATCCTACCTAGCACAGCTGAGTGTACTATTCCCCCTGAATTCAGCAAAGTTGTCCAGGATGATATAGACTTTCACCGGACAGGAAAGGAGCAGATGGTGGTGGCCTGCAGACTTTCACTACATCCACAGCCACAACACATTTACTAACACCAGGTTTCTGTGCCATGGATCTCTAGGAGTCTGGCACACACAGCTTTCAAGAAGAAGTGCCCATACATTTCCAGTCTGGGAAAAGAGAAACAGAAAGAGGTGTGATGCATCTCCAGCACGGAGCAGTTTTTAAGATAGAGCCACGAGGGTAATCTTTTGTATCCAGAAACTAGCAACACATGAATGTAAATCACCAGGAGGGGCTCACGATGCATGCCCAGGATTATTAAGACTTGGCCACTTTGATGGTGGCATCTGCCATGCTTTTACTGAATCAGGAAACAGCAGAGATTCAGCTGGTGCTGGCACAACTTTTGAAGAGCACAGTCTAGGAGATTCAGTGGCCAAATGGCCTCCAGCAACCATCCAGGGTGATGGGTTTTACTGTCCTTGAATCTGGAGATACCTGGGGCATTCTCCTGCCTTTGTTGTGCTTTTGTCAACCTCATAAGATGTAACTTGTTGAAATGGGTTGAGTACTATGCAGATGCTGTAAGATGGCAACAGGCAGTGGTCCCACAGGCCCTGTACAGTCTGTGCAGGAGTAAGAGATGTCTTTTGAAGGAGATATAAGAGCTTGCAGGATTGCAGTCACGTCTTTGAGAGCTTCAGCCTTGATAAAGCAGGAATGTACCTGTGGCAAAATAAGGGAAATGCAGACACAACCAAGGCACTGCAGCCTGGGGCATCCTTGCTGTGGTCACGGGAACAGTGCAGACAGAGCCTAATTGCTTGCCTTGCAGCACTGCAGATCCACGGAAGAAACAGCTGAACAGGCAAATATCTGTGTGTAAGATTTCCACGTAGCTCAAATATGTGCATGCATAAAGGCCAGTGCTAATGATGCATTTCCAAGCTTCATTACAGATTTCTTAAGGTTTGAATACTTGCTTTCAGATCTTCACTGCTGTAAAAAAAAAAGTGAGATTTTTTTTTTTTTAGGCAGGTTTTAAGCTTGTGCCTTTTTCCTCCTACAAGCCCAAAATAACAAAAATGACTCTGATGATCCTTTGGCAAGATGCTGCAAATTTACAGAAGATGGAATCTGGAGCCATAAGGCAGCCAAGAGATTCTCCTTTCCAAGCTGAGGCTGCTGCCAGTGCGGAGAGCAGGGTAAGCCAGATTTCATTTAGTACCTAGAAGAGTACAGCAAGGAAACCACAGGCAGAGGATTTCACCCGGTGGTAACACAGCTGCTTCACGGACCCTCTTGTGCTTCTGAGACACTGCCAGGGCTACGGGGCAGTGCTTGTGAGCCCTGCTCCTCCCGCGGACACCTGCAACCGTTCACTCGCTGGTTTTGAGCTCGAGCACTTGCAGGCATCCTTCTGCCTCCAGTGAGGGATGGCAGGACCGAATTACACCATTAGCTCAGGATTCCTGAGCTTACTTAACTGTGATACAAATGAAAGGTTTGACGTAGACTGAATGCCTGAGTTTTAACAACTCAGTAGAGAAACCGTACTTCTGGCAAATAAGGGAAAGGAAACAGTGCTTTAAAAATGACCAAAGACTATCCATTTCAGAACTGTCAAAGTTCCTATCAATTTCACAACCGTAAAATAGCTTTTTTTGGTACAAATGACAATTATAACAATATTTTGCGATCATATTTTGTAAGAAAATTGCAAAATTCTGCAGTAAGATTTTCTGATCTCACTTTTGCTCATTTTTTGTACTTCTGGCAAATTAAAGAAATCATTATAGTGTCATAAAAAATGATATAATTTTGGACAGGATTACAATTAAAATGAATGAAGTTAAAGAGCTGTACCTGAATCACTGCTTTCAAACTCAGAAAAGCTGTTTTGTTCAGGTGATATTTTGTCTCTAGTATAAGCACTACACTTTCAGACAAACAAAAAAATCTAAAACTGTATCTGTGATACACAGGCAAAATCACAGTAATTACACACATAAAGTTGAGTGTCTGAGCCTGAAATTCTGCATATTGCAAATTGTGCATAAAATAATATGCTTAAAAATTTAAACAATTGAATTTGAACTACTCTTATCTGTTAATACTTTATTTAATAAGCTACTGAGAAAACAGCTCTTTATAAGAAAGCTCGAAGTTTTAAGAGTTCAAATAAAAATAGATGGGCTTTTGAGAATGAATATTCTCCAACAATATTCATTAAAAAACTTTTAACATCAGGTGTTTGGCGTTCTTGGGTCTCCCAGATGAGACTACAAGGATAGAGGACTGTAGATAAACCAAAAAGTACAGAGATCCTCAGAAGTATTTAGAAATACTTCTCTTTATTCCTCTCTGGGCACTTCTCCTTCTAAAGGCCAACAGTACCAAGGCGGTGAGGCACAGAGCAGACGTGTGAGAGCTGAAGCCAATGCTGAGCAAAACTACTTTGTTCTGGCAGCTTGCCTCCCTTCAGCCTCTGTGCGTGTCCCAGCTCCAATACCAAAGCTTTTTCAGGCAGGCAGAACTACCTTTTCCTAAAGGTGGCTCATAAGAAAACTGTAGGTATAATGACAAGCTGTTCTTTTAACAATTATTTCTCACACTGCAGGCCGGTACATTTCTGACGGTCCGGGAAGGGCTTTGAGTGCGTTGGTCAAATACGTGGCGGCAGTTCTCCCTCTTGGGTCGGCAGCAGCTGTTGCATTAACGAGTGAGGACAGCCTGTGATTAGCGGCTGCAGAATTCTTCTCTGCCAAGGGAGCTGATAACCACCTTACGTTGCTGACAGCAGTTCATTTTCTCCAAGGTGAAGGAGGGAATATGAACACTTGTAGCCAATTATTAGTTCTCCTCTCTTGGCTGATGTGGAGGAACTAAGCTGCTTGAGAGTCTAGCTGAAGAGAAGTGAGATGAATCAAGCAGAGGTGACATGTTCAGGGTTGTGTAACCCAGTTCTAGATATTTCTAGATTTTCTGGCTGAGTTCAAATACACTATTCTCTGAATTTGTGCTGACAAAGATACGTGAAATTAATCCAGAGCTTCTCCCAGCCTCCTTTGCTGCCACTTCTGTTTGGTCATACAAGCTATCAGAGCTTTTCAAAACCAGAGGCAAAGTCGATGTCAAAACCAAAGCAAAATATAGCCAATAATGATGCAGAGGTGAAGCCTCAATCGTTTGTTACAGCTTGGCACTTTTTTACCGAGGATGTACAGGATTTGTCAGACATGGAGACAGATAATGCAGGATTTGATCACGTTTCTTTTGTCCTGAATAGAGCTTCACTTATGCAAGCACGGGGTAGGTCAAAGCTCTGTATGGCTCATTTGTATAACGAGGTCTATAGGAATTTAATGAGACTTGCAGATAATTGCAGGTACCGATGAAAGGCAAGTGTTTGAGAAGTATATTGCTATTTCCACATAAAAGTGTCCAGATGGCTTTGTTTTCATAGAGTAAGGGTAACATGGATGCTGGCAGTGCAAATTTCCTGTTTTATGTGTATTTTGGTTTGGTGTTTTGTTTTTGTTTTTGTTTTTGTTTTAATAGCGAGATTAGGACTAGATGTGAAAGGATAGCATTTGCTCATTTCTTTAGTCTTTACTCATTTGCTCATGCTGTCAAAATGGATCCAGTTAATATCGGTTGCATGGGTGAGTTTTATCTATAGCACCACACAAACATCTATTTCACACAGAAAGAACTGATGACAGTGACTCACTTTATATGTCAACAAGTAATCGTTCGATCATAACCATTATCATCATTGTAAATGGTAACTTTTAATCAACGGCAACAAATCTATCGTTCCTCTTCAGCTGTCAACCTGCAGGTAACAATTTTCACTCCATTATCACCCACCATAGTGGTACTGTATTATTAGACAGTCGGTATTTTGTTTTCACTGACTGAAAGAATGAAATGGATGTGTGAAAAAACAGAGCCAAGACCCACCATTATCCCTGATTTCATCACGCCTGGAAAATACACCATGCTTATCTGGTGCAACTGGTGTATGAGTATTTTTTCACAGGCGTTTTCCCTGCAGTCCACTTCACATCCTTACAAATATGCTAGGAGCTATTATGATCCACATCCTTATCATTTGAGACAGGACATGCTACTGAGTCAGGTATGTCACAATATCACAGAGTCACACCGCACACGTGGCTGTGTGCTTACCCACAACTCCTGCTACGAAACAACAACGAGAAAACATGTCCTGCTCCAAGCAGGAGCAATTCAAATAGCCAAAACTCTGTTACTTTTTCTGCTGACAACTCTAAGAGGTGAGGCAACACATTGTAGGACAAGTTTTGCCATGAGATAGGATAACAACCATTTAGAGGGAGCTGTGCATTTATCTATGGGAAGAAAAAACTCACTGACCAATCCGGGACTTAGTTCTAACGTTATCAAGGCTTTAGATGGTCACAGGCTTCACTTATTACTGTGAGAGTAGAAAATGTTCCTCTGCCTTCACTTCCTCCAATGTAATATGCACATTTATAAACAAAATCTGACATCTCTACTGAAACAGACACCTGTCTGCTTCCCCCCCCTCCCGCCGATCCCCTTCCCCACAGGGGCGAGAATATCTCACTAACGCAGCAGCTGTCAGGGATGGCACCAGGGAAGGGGGACCCAGGGGACCAGGACAGGAACTCGAGGATCCCCGGGGCTGTCCCGGGCCGGGGCTGGGCGGCAGCGTGCCAGGACCTAGCTCCGTCCCATCCCGTCCCGCCTCACCGCCCCCGGGGCGGGCCGCCCGCCGTGGCCCATATAGGGGCGGCGGGGGCGCAAGCAGCGCTGGGTGCGGGGGGTAGTGCGGGTCTCTGCTTCCCTTCCGGCTGCTTGTCCTGGGCGGTGCAGGTGAGGCACCGTCCGGCCGCGCTCCCCCGGGCAGAGGCGCCGTTCCTCCCGGAGAGAGGAGCTTTCCCCGCCGCTGCCATGGCCTCGGTACCCTCCGCCGGCTGCCTCCTGGCCAAGAAGCAATATTACCGGAGTAAGTGCTCAGGGGGGCTGCCCCCGCGCCTCCCTCCCCGCCGGGGTGGCTCCTCGGGGGGAGGCAAACTGAGCTCCCCCGGGGAGGTGTCCGAATTGTGGCTGCTCATGGCCAAGTCAGAAAGGATTTCAGGTGATTTCTGGATGAGCTGGAGGCAAGAGGGTGTTTTTGCCTAGTAGATTTTAATTGCTTGGGGAGTTTTGTGTTGTATCAAGGAACTTCAGTTTTAATGAGCATCTGCTTCTGGTTGTCTGCTTTTTTCCTATTTAGAGTTGTTCATTAGGGATGTGTGATTTTTTTTTTTTTTAAATATGGCATAGAAAAAAGGATTAGCTCAGCAAGTCCAGGCTTCTCGCTGTACTTTGTGTTTTCTTTGCAGGTGAGAGAACCCAAAATCAACTCAGTTTTTTGTTTCTAACTATATGAAGCAGTCAATGTGTTGAGAGTACGTGTGGTGTGTTAGTATCCCTCTGTACAGGATGGATACTGTGGTGCAAGTATAGCATTTAGTTGCATCACAGTGGAGAGCATCGTGGTTAGGTTGTTTTGGTCAAGAATAGACTCATGTTTCGATAGCAATGTGTACATGATCATGACGTCACTGATTTCAGTGAAAGTTATGCAAACATCTCAGTGTGCTTTTAAATGAAGAGTAAGTAGATTGAGAGATCAACTTACATAAAGGTTTTTACATAAACCGTAGTAGAGTGGTATATATAATATAGAAGTTATACTTTGTAGATAAATTTATATTTTAGATTGTTATCTCCAAGGTAGCAGCAGGTCTGGAAAATTCTTGGAATTGAAATAGTGTACACTCTCAAAGCAGTTTTTTCATTATCTGTGTGTTTCTTTCCTCTGAACAGCAAGACAGAACTCGGAATCCAGTGTTTCTTCCAGCTCCTCCTGCTGTTCGGATGCTGTGAACGTTACAGAGCAGGACAAAGCATTTAATGGTATTGTTCCCTTCTTTCAAACGGTCTTCTAGTTTTGTCTGTTTGTTATTTAGCCAGTATCTAATGGTGTGGGATTTTTCTCCTTTGGCAGGGTTACCAGAGTTAATTGATAACTGTTGGTGGATAAAAAGCTTTTTCCATAGTGAACCATCTCTACCAGCTGTTGGCAGAAAAACACTCTCAGCAAGCAGGTGTGTCCTGTTTTTACGATGATGGGGATTACTTACTCGTTCTATTTTCCTTTTGGTAAAAGTGTTACTAAAAAAGTTGTAACCAG
>VZTO01021024.1:4371-15433 GCA_013400615.1 Syrrhaptes paradoxus
GTTTTTTTTTTTTTATTTTTTTTTTTTTTTTTTTTTTACACTGAAACAATAGCAGCTACCTTGGACTATTGTTTCAACAAGTCCCTAACAAAAGCTCACAGGCTTAAGGACCAAGGTGTTTTACAACCAGTGCAAAAAAACCCTTTCAACTCTTTTACAAAGAGGTGATATGGTCAATATAATTGGTAAAGGTACACTTGCTACTCTTAATAATCAACTATATTAGAATGGCTCTTCCACTTCAAGATTAAATATAATCTTGTATCTGTATTTCTTCTCCACTCTCTCCCTCAAATATTTTGCTGTTATTATGGACTTCACCTAATGGCATTTGTAATTTAATATTAGTAGAATTAAATTGATAATTTTTCCTTCATTTTCTTAAGGCAAGGTAAATAGAATGAGAAATATACATAAGAGAAGCCATTGAAGGTAAGCATATGAAGTTGTAAAAATAGTAATAATTTGTTATTATGATAAGTAACTCTTGTTTTATAAGAATCATTTAGCTGGCATGTGAAGACAATTCACAAATTGAGTTTGAGTACTGCTATGAAAAATTTCCCCCATAACAAAGGGGAAAAATAACTGATCATCTAGTTCCAACCCCCCTGCCATGGGCAGGGACACCCTCCACTAGCCCAGGTTGCTCAAAGCCTCATCCAGCCTGGCCTTGAACACCTGCAGGGATGAGACATCCACAGCTTTCCTGGGCAACCTGTTCCAGTGCCTTACCACCCTCATGGAAAAAAAATCTTCCTAATATTTAATCTAAATCTACACTTTTTCAGCTTAAAGCTGTTACCCCTTATCCTATCACTGTACCCCTCTGATCCAGTGTGCCTCCCCATCTCTCCTGCAGGCCCTCTTCAGGTACTGGAAGGATGCTAGGTCTCCCTGGAGCCTTCTCTTCTCCAGGCTGAACAACCCAACTCTTTCAGCCTGTCCTTGTATGGGAGGTGCTCCAGCCCTCTGATCATCTTCATGGCCCTCCTATGGACTCTCTCAAACAGGTCCATGTCTTTCCCCTGCTGAGGACTCCAGAGGTGGACATAGTACTCCAGGTGGAGTCTCATGAGAGTGGATCAAAGGGGGAGAACTTCCCTGGACCTGCTGGTCACACTTGTTTTAATGCAGCCCAGGACACAGTTGGCTTTCTGGGCTGCAAGCACACACAACCGGGTCACGTTCAGCTTCTCATCAACCAATACCCCCAAGTCCTTCTCCTCAGGGCTGTTCTCAATCCATTCTCTGCCCAGCTCGTATTTGTGCTTGGGATTGCTTCGACCCACGTGACCTTATTTTGAATGTGCCTTCACATAGTTTCCAGGAGGATCTGCTCCATAATCTTGCCAGGCACAAAGGTGAGGCTGACCAGCTTGTAGTTTCCTGTGACTTCCTTATTTCCCTTTTTAAAAATGGGGGTTATGTTTCCCCTTTCCTAGTCAGTGGAAAGTTTACCAGAGTGCCACAGCTTCTGAAATATGATAGATAGTGTCTTAGAAAATGCATCTTCCAGTTTCTTGGCAGATACAGTGGCAGTGTGATTGATTTTCCACCTGCTATCCTAGTAAGGAAAAGTCAAGAATAGTGCTGAAATTACAAACATTTTATTTTACTAAGCATCATGAAAGATATTAAGTTCTATCCTATTCTAACAATATATATTTAAAATTGAAGTGCTAAAAAGGAATGAAAATCCATCAGCTGTCCTTTTTCTCCCCTTAAGAATTGTCTGTAAGATACATACTCTATCCCTACTTGGGATATTATATATCCAAAGATAACTTATCATTCTTAGCTATAGCTTTGCAGTGAGAACTAAGTTTAAATGGTTAACTGCTACAACTCATAAGACTTTTTCAGATCTATTACCCCCTAGGATCAACAGGTTGATCTGTTAGACATACACACCCAATATATTCTGCCAAAGGTTGCACCCTTTACTGAAAGCAATAGGAGAAGCTTTTGCTTTAAACACAACAAAAAAGGAGAGACTGAACTGTTATATTAGAGACTGAACTACTGCAGATTTTATACTTTAGACAGAATCATCAAAGGAAGGATGCAAAAAGAAACTTCTAGAGATAGGAAGCTATTTCTTCAAGGTCAGATAAAGGACAAGTGCCCATGTGGTTGTCCCACATCTTGCCTCCAAAAGTTTTATAAAGCCACATCACTCCTCTGCTTCTATGTAAATCATAATACAACATGTGTATGTTTATTTGAAACACTGGTTTATGTACATGCAAATGAGTGAGAATTTTGGACTAAGTAAACACGAAGAATTCAATTTAGCTTATTTTTTCACTGATAACAAAATTAGTTTACTTTTTTTATGTGTTTTATCCATAGCAATAAACTTTAAAGCCTTAAAAACCCTGATGGAAAAGTTACCCATTTTTCTTTACAGCTGGCTTCTAATGCATTTCTGAAGATTTTTTTTTAAGTGTTCATTTTAAAAGATCTATAAAATTTATTGTCATGTTTATGATCACCGATCTCCACAAGACCTATGCAAGAAATTGTCTTTTTCCACTATAGATGTTTAGAAATTATCACAACCTTTTAAAAATAAAAAGTGTTTCTCTCTAAGTGTAACAAAATTGGTCTATTTAGTGGTAAAAAGGACTTTCTGTGGAAAGTAATCAACCATCAAAACAAAATACTACCTTTCACTGTAGACCAGATTTAGACTCTAGATAGCCAAAGGGTAAAAATTCAATAGCTTTATTTAAAAGATATTATTTCATTGTAATAAAACTTATCTTTTCTAACGTGCTCCTGTTTATTTATAACTTTACCATGCTGCCGGTGTAATAATATCTGGAAAGGTTTTGTCAGCTTTTGATCAATCAATGGGTTCATATGAACAAATTAAATTTTCCAAGTTTCACACAGAAAATTCAAAATTACTAAAGTCACAGGTAATGTGAAACAATAAAGCCAAGAAATGCTGTACCCCAAATCTGGTCTCAGCATTTGAAATAACCACAGGGTCAAAGCAAATGAGACGAAAATATTTTTTCTACTGTAGCTTTATGATTAGTAATGACTCTGCCTTCTCTAAAAATAAGCAACAGCTAGAGGACTTTATCTTACTGTTTTAACTCCAAAGATTTTTTTACTCCCAGATGCTGATTCACGCCAAAACATTTAACACTAGCATGGTTATGGGAAAAGGTGTCACATTTTATCTGAGATTCATTAAAATTAAATATAAATAATATATAATTAATATATTTTTACTATTGTGTCTGATGATGTTTAAAAAAGAGGTAATTCCTTGAATTTTTGCATTTATGTGAAGTTGTGCTTTGACACATTAGATTGAGAATTTGGCAACGTACCATGCAAAGTATTCGGACTAGTATTTATTAGAAGTTTGCTAGTGAATTCTGTGCAACTGCTTCAAAATAGGTTTAATTAAGATTAGGTGATGATCAGTATGGCTGATGCCAACCCCAAAGGAGCAAGGGGAAAAACCTGAAATTTTAGTTATTCAGGTTCTGAAGGGCAAAAAAACGCACANTTATTTTGAATGTGCCTTCACATAGTTTCCAGGAGGATCTGCTCCATAATCTTGCCAGGCACAAAGGTGAGGCTGACCAGCTTGTAGTTTCCTGTGACTTCCTTATTTCCCTTTTTAAAAATGGGGGTTATGTTTCCCCTTTCCTAGTCAGTGGAAAGTTTACCAGAGTGCCACAGCTTCTGAAATATGATAGATAGTGTCTTAGAAAATGCATCTTCCAGTTTCTTGGCAGATACAGTGGCAGTGTGATTGATTTTCCACCTGCTATCCTAGTAAGGAAAAGTCAAGAATAGTGCTGAAATTACAAACATTTTATTTTACTAAGCATCATGAAAGATATTAAGTTCTATCCTATTCTAACAATATATATTTAAAATTGAAGTGCTAAAAAGGAATGAAAATCCATCAGCTGTCCTTTTTCTCCCCTTAAGAATTGTCTGTAAGATACATACTCTATCCCTACTTGGGATATTATATATCCAAAGATAACTTATCATTCTTAGCTATAGCTTTGCAGTGAGAACTAAGTTTAAATGGTTAACTGCTACAACTCATAAGACTTTTTCAGATCTATTACCCCCTAGGATCAACAGGTTGATCTGTTAGACATACACACCCAATATATTCTGCCAAAGGTTGCACCCTTTACTGAAAGCAATAGGAGAAGCTTTTGCTTTAAACACAACAAAAAAGGAGAGACTGAACTGTTATATTAGAGACTGAACTACTGCAGATTTTATACTTTAGACAGAATCATCAAAGGAAGGATGCAAAAAGAAACTTCTAGAGATAGGAAGCTATTTCTTCAAGGTCAGATAAAGGACAAGTGCCCATGTGGTTGTCCCACATCTTGCCTCCAAAAGTTTTATAAAGCCACATCACTCCTCTGCTTCTATGTAAATCATAATACAGCATGTGTATGTTTATTTGAAACACTGGTTTATGTACATGCAAATGAGTGAGAATTTTGGACTAAGTAAACACGAAGAATTCAATTTAGCTTATTTTTTCACTGATAACAAAATTAGTTTACTTTTTTTATGTGTTTTATCCATAGCAATAAACTTTAAAGCCTTAAAAACCCTGATGGAAAAGTTACCCATTTTTCTTTACAGCTGGCTTCTAACGCATTTCTGAAGATTTTTTTTTAAGTGTTCATTTTAAAAGATCTATAAAATTTATTGTCATGTTTATGATCACCGATCTCCACAAGACCTATGCAAGAAATTGTCTTTTTCCACTATAGATGTTTAGAAATTATCACAACCTTTTAAAAATAAAAAGTGTTTCTCTCTAAGTGTAACAAAATTGGTCTATTTAGTGGTAAAAAGGACTTTCTGTGGAAAGTAATCAACCATCAAAACAAAATACTACCTTTCACTGTAGACCAGATTTAGACTCTAGATAGCCAAAGGGTAAAAATTCAATAGCTTTATTTAAAAGATATTATTTCATTGTAATAAAACTTATCTTTTCTAACGTGCTCCTGTTTATTTATAACTTTACCATGCTGCCGGTGTAATAATATCTGGAAAGGTTTTGTCAGCTTTTGATCAATCAATGGGTTCATATGAACAAATTAAATTTTCCAAGTTTCACACAGAAAATTCAAAATTACTAAAGTCACAGGTAATGTGAAACAATAAAGCCAAGAAATGCTGTACCCCAAATCTGGTCTCAGCATTTGAAATAACCACAGGGTCAAAGCAAATGAGAAGAAAATATTTTTGCTATTGTAGCTTTATGATTAGTAATGACTCTGCCTTCTCTAAAAATAAGCAACAGCTAGAGGACTTTATCTTACTGTTTTAACTCCAAAGATTTTTTTTACTCCCAGATCCCCAAATGCTGATTCACGCCAAAACATTTAACATTAGCATGGTTATGGGAAAAGGTGTCACATTTTATCTGAGATTTATTAAAATCTGCAGAATTAAAGCTCTTCTGCTCCTGGACATGAACAAAATCTAAGCGTAAAAATTATAACAACTGTTCTATGATGAGTCTATTCCAGTAAGAGGAAATAGCTATGTAAACATGTCTATGACATTAATGGAAGTCAAAAGTAATAAATGAATCCTTTTTCTCTGTATTTGCAGCAGTGAGCAAATTAGATATGTAGAACTTAAAGCTGGTTCTACTACCTCTATTTTCCTCTGTTCTACATACAATTTTCTGTCTCTTGGAATTAGTTGATGTATTTTGTATACAATTTGTATTGTTAGATTTAGAGTTGCTGTAGATTAGACAATAAAGACAAAAATGAAATCTACATCATAAATTTTGTTGATAATGTTGATCGTAAGGCTAAAAAATGTCACAGCAAAACTACTCTAATTGAGGCACGGTAGCCTCCTGTTTTCTACAACAGAGTCAAAACCTGCATGGCAAAAGAGTGCTGAGACAGATATGCTATCAGGACAATAACACAGATATTAAGGATCTTAGGGTAGCATGGCTCTACCATATATATATACACAGAAATATGTATATATTGCTCAGAAGTTTATTTTATTTATGATTTTCATTTCCTGCCTTTCGCCTGAAAATACTGCGTGCCTTTAAATTAATATATTTTCACTATTGTGTCTGATGATGTTTAAAAAAGAGGTAATTCCTTGAATTTTTGCATTTATGTGAAGTTGTGCTTTGACACATTAGATTGAGAATTTGGCAACGTACCATGCAAAGTATTCGGACTAGTATTTATTAGAAGTTTGCTAGTGAATTCTGTGCAACTGCTTCAAAATAGGTTTAATTAAGATTAGGTGATGATCAGTATGGCTGATGCCAAACCCAAAGGAGTAAGGGGAAAAACCTGAAATTTTAGTTATTCAGGTTCAGAAGGGCAAAAAACCCCACAGTGAAAAGATCAGAAAAAATACACAAAAGAACTCTTTCAAGGAAGCAACACTAAAGTTGTTTCAGTTATTAAATTTTGATACAGCAGTTTATTCTATTTGCTGTTTTTTTTCAGAGCAATGTCACCAACTTTCTTCCATTTTTTTCTTCTTTTTGTAAAACATTAATTCAATAAACTGTATTTCAAGCTTCTATAGAGGCAGATTCCTGTATTTCTTTATGCATACAGACACTTAAAAAGTCCATATGTATACCTCTAATGAAATCTGCTTTGAGCACTATTTAAAGGAGCAGGAAAATTCATTGCTTAATGTAACACTGTAATGGATGTCTGAATTAAAACTGCAAACAGCTTGGGGACAATTTTGTTCCCTTTAGTACAGAGCTTACCTGATGGACACATCTTTGACACTGATGTGTCTGTCAAGCCTCAGATACAATGTGAGAGATGCTTTACTGATATCTCTGCACACACAAGGCCTCAAATTTGCATTGAAATCTTGATGGGCAGACATCCACACATATGAAACACCTCAATTAATTCCATCAGCCTCCATTAACATGTGGTGCATCTTGACGCATCAGCACTTAGAAGTTTCAAGTACTTTAAAAAATATATTAATGTATTCTATATACAGCTCAGTGAAATTATTTCTCATATGTCTTGATGTCTTTGAAAATTAACCATCTTGTCTGGAGGTAACATTATTGTCCCTTAGGGTCAGTGTTTCAAAGTTATTAGCTCAGTTCTTTGTGCTTGTGTTGCTTTCTCAGGATTTGTACTTGCTGATCTATCAGTCACTTTCTATGATACTAAACACCAGACATAGTGAGAAAACATCTGATAGAAACTGCTGTTTAGTTCTGACAAATATTAAAATTTAACACAATATCTGTATGAAGTTTGCTTAATCAAATGTCAGGGAGATCTTAAGTTTATCAGTAAAGACCTTAATTCACCCAGGGGGCAAAATCAACAAGGAAGGCAAAAATCCCAAACAAGAAAAGGGCCTTTAAGAGTTGTATTTGTAGTGCCATCTGCTTTTGAGTTAATTGTTCTCAACAGACTACTTAGCTGCCTGTATTACTTATTAAAGAAGTAGTGAATACATGGAAATATGTCATGAACATTAATAAAATCCTGATAAAGTGATAACACAGCCTGATTGGCATACTTATACTCTACTAATTTAAACTTTATTTTCTTCTCTATGAGTGAAATAACAATCTTGTGCGTGTACAGCTAGTAATTAACTTAGTAATTAAACTTAGTGTTTGTGCATTTTATAGGCAGACATATATAAAGGAACATATGGCGACGTTTTTGGTAACTCTCAAGTGTTGTGAGTTATTTTGGTCTTTAAAATAGCTTTGGTTTATAGACTGAAGCACTGGTGAAAATTTCTTGTAGCATACAAGTATGCATTATCTGGAAGAGGCACTTTAAATGTTGGGAAATTACAGTTTGCCCTTGTATCTAACAGTTTGCTCTGTTGTTCTGTTGTGAAGTCAGTGGCAATAGGAATGCTACCGTTCATATCATCAGGCTATTGCGATGTGTCCATCCTCAGATCTGCAGCTTGAGTGCAACAACCACAGCAATGGGGATAAAGGAGGGCAGGGGACAGAGGATCACAGAAAAGTGAGGTGAAAAGAAAGCAGTTTGGGACCTTTCACCTTTATCTGTTTATAGGTGCTTTCTTCTTTAGAAACAGTTTATTAGTGTGCTCTTGGGAAACAAGAGAACACAAACATTTCTGTTTATTAGTTATTTTTTAAACATATTTAAACAAAATATTAAAAAAAATTAAAAAGTTAAAAAACCCCAAAACAAATAAGACAACGCAAAACTTACAGATGTCTGTGAATCAGAACAGATAATCATGATTAAAGGTCTGTGCTTGTGTTAATTGCTTTGATTTCTAAAGGTCTTGGGACATCAGTCTTGCACCTCTGTTTAATAAATTGTTGAGCTCTGAATTGATGCAGCTATTTGTCAAACATTCGTTGTTTGTATCTGATCATTGTTATGTCTATTGCCACTTTTTTAAGCCTTCAGCTACGAAATCTGATTTTTTATAAAGAGAAAAAAAAATTAAACCTGCAGTTCCAGCATAATTAGCTAATTTAAAATAAAAAAATAAATAAAATAAAACATTTCACTCAAAAAGCATAACAAAAATGCAATTATGAATTACTCTTTTGATCCCTGTGCTATAAAGGAAACGTGCTGAACTTCAGTCACATGACTGATTCCATTGATTTCAGTGGGATTACTCATCTCCTTAAAGTTAAATACATTTTAGTCTTTTTCCTTCATCAAGTTTATAAATCAATGAATACCCAATAAGAATATTATATGTACTGTCTCTGGACAATCAGTTTGCATGCATTCCTCCATCCATCTGCCTACCTCAGGACTTTATATAGATTCCACTGAAACTGTCTATACACATTGTTCCTAAAATACTGTGCTATGATCAGATCATATTAATTAGTCCTTACCACTGTACCACATCTCCTCATCACCTATTTTTCTTTTTTTTTTCCCCTTCAGGACCCCTTCATTCTGAAAGAAGCTTTAAATTAAATGCATTTGAAAACACATGTTTCAGAAGAGCAGCGGAGGACACCGAGTTGTAGAATAAGATTGACTAAGGTGTAATGACAACTTTTAAGTCTCTGCGGACTTCTTTTTTCATTTTCTGACCTATGCTGTGTCTTTATAAATATAGATACGAAACCCTACCACTTCCTATAGAATTACTCTGAAAGATTAAAGTCATCTGAACACTGACTCCATGATTTTATTTTTCAATTATTTAGCCCAAAAGAAAAGTACCTGAAGGAAAAAGATCTAACAGTGTATAATTTATCAAATTTCAGGAAAACTCAAATATGAAATTGCTTATCTGCTTACTGTGAAGCAGGGCTATTTCTTTAAACAGGCTAGATACTAGAGAAATTAAATGTTTGATATGCAATGTCAGTTTTTAAAAAGGTCACAGGTCTGATCTCTGTACTTGTTACATTCAAAATCTTGTTAGGAGCAAAAAGAAACTCACCATATATACGGATCTAGGAATTTATTGACAATCCAGTTAATGATTTAATAGCCTAGTAATAAAAATCATGTAATACAGATAAAAGCCTCATTAATAACAGAGTTAAACCTGTAAGCAATTTGTTTGCCCCTTGCTGGCATCTACCCATTTCCCATGGTACTGTGCTCACACCCCACATATCCCTGGGGGTCCTGAAGTTGACAGACTCAGCTCCTGGCAGGTAGGCTGGAGAAGTACAGAAACCATCACAAACCATCATAAACCCATCACAACGTGCCACCGCCATCCTGAGGTCTGTGATAACATGACTATGAAGTTTGGTGGGGGAGAAGGCTTCCTCCTCTGTTCTGGGCTTTGCTTGCATTTATTTTATAAATTTCTTTACGCAGCTGCCTTCTCTCTTCTCCCAGCTGAGTGTGAGCTCCACAGCCTCCCTCAGAGGCTCTTGTTTGTTGGGCAACAACTCCCCTGGTTTGCCAGACCCTTCCCACAGAGGCACTGGCGGAGCTCAGGCTCAGGCAGGGGAGGCAACAGGCACTTGGCCCCGAGCCAGGTGCTGAAACCAGCTCAGCCCAGCTCCGGTGAAGGACCTGTCCTGTTGGGTCAGTGCAAAGCCTGTGACCCTTTGCTGGCAAAGGAAAAAAAGCACAGTTAATGGGCTGCATTCTAAGCAGCTGACAGGATCAATAGTAAGTCAGGCAATCAGCAGACACAGTCAAATAAGCTGCCCAGGCACAGAGGCAGCACGGCTTTCTGGAGAGAAATCGTGCCTCACGGTTCCGAGGATTCCAAACATGACAACAGCACAGTATAGTGAAAAATGTTCTGGAAATTAATTTAAATAGTGAGGCAAGAATGATTTCTGATGCTACAGAAGTATTCAAAGTGGAATAAAAAAGACTAATACTGTAAAATGACTGAAAAATTAATCAGGGCCTCATGATATTATCAGATTATAAAATGACATACAAAATATGATATTGTTTAATGCAAATTTATCTACAAGTGCACAAAATACAAAATAATAGAGTTTAAATACTAGTAACTTCTTTTTTTTGAGTAATTGTACTTGGATTTTTTTTTTCTTAAATCATTATCTTTTTGTTCGGATGCAGTCAAAAAGACCATGTTTGCTACCTTGAGGAAAGATATTTGTAACAAACAGAAGATATGTAACACTGCATAAATTCATAAGCCTGCATCTTAACTATTGTGAGGGCCACACAGATAAATTATTAAGACAGTTCTAAGACTAAAAAAAAATAAAAAGAGGGCTTTTCAGGCTGTGGAGGACTATTCGTGCAGTTTTGCAGAGACTGCAAATTGACTGTCTCCCATGACTCGTGATGTCTCAAAACATCCCAGTTGTAGATAAGAAGATGGCCAGGAATGCACCAAAGGCCTTACTAACAATGGCCTCAATCGTCGAGGCTCTGATAAGGCGGAGCCTCGGAGCCTCCGTGATGTCCGGCCGTAGATAAGAAGACTGCGAGGAATGTGCTGAAGGCCTTACTCCATGGACGGGCAAACCCCTGCTGAGTGAGGCCATCAACGAGGGACAGCAAACCCCTGCTGAGTCTAACGATGGACTCCGTCTTGCTCT
>VZTO01021024.1:15690-74110 GCA_013400615.1 Syrrhaptes paradoxus
GATTGTCTTTACCAAGTGATTTTCCTTTTCCCTTGACCCTGATGTATACCCCACATTTTCCCTTTTCCCTAAACAATTACATGCATTAAAATTATAAGCCAATATGCAATTCTTTGGTGTCGTTTCACCTTAATTTGCCCCAAGGGAATGTATATATAGAACCTCCGCGAACCCCCCTCGTCCCACCCAGGGTGGTTCTATGAGCTGGGTCGCGACACAGGCCACCCAGAAACAGAAAATATTTCTGCAGGATGGATAAAGAAGGCAAAAAATATATATAAATTTCAAATGCGATGGAGGATGGCAACTAGCAAGTGCAGTGGTTTGGATATAACTGGCTTTGCAAGTCCTCAAGTCACTAATAGCTTAAAACCAGCGCATATTAATTAAGTCAGCTCCCTTTAGAGATGACCTTTTTTTCTGGTCGTTTTCTAAGCATCTGCTACTGACAGAAAGAATACTGAACCACACACATCTTTTGATTTAATCTGACCTTTTAGATAGATACAAAATCTTATAATTTTTGAAGATTTCATAGTGTATTTATTGTGAAATCTAGGATTAAAACTAAATAAAGTTTTTCTCATTCTATTTTTACAGCTGACAAAGCGAACTATAAATCACCATGCTAGACCCGCCACATAATCTTTTTCCATTTACCCTGGATGCTTTTTATCCACAGAAATCTATAATTCAGAATGTCACCAATGTCTCCGTAAGTAATTATCTGACAGTGTGATCTGCAATTTTCATGCAGTGTATTTTGAATGAAAATATGGAAGGCATACAGAAAGCTAACACTTATGGAAAACTTACTGTTACAACTCAGAAATCTTAATATGTTCTTAAGTCAAAAGAAGACCTGTCCCTGTAAGAGAACATCCAGCTGTGTTATTGCTTGTAACTTTTTATTCTGAGGGAGAGCAGACTTCTTTAAATAACATAAAGAATGTTCTGATCAATATTATAATGAAATTTAATATTTGATGTTAGATTATTAACTTATAATGAATTTTTCCTTTTATTATTGATGTATAATCAGTATTTTAATCAGGTTCATCAGTGATATCATATCGAGGACTCAACACAGAAGGAAACTTTATTGCTAGATTGATAACAAACATACCTTAGTATGATTTTCATTTTATATACTCTTAGGTAATGAATTTTATAGGTGAACCATTTTATAACTACAGTAAGCACTTAACGTCTTGCTTATGAAATTGAAACCATATTGGTACATATTTTTACATTAAAAAAAGGAAGTAGAAAATCAATTTTTTAATGTAGAAGTATCCTTATTCTGAAAAGTTTAAAATATGACTTGTCACACTGACTGCCATGAATTTTAAGATTACATCTTTTACCAGAAATAACTTTGTTCTTCATGGGTCTATATTTTAGTGAGAGGAATGTGAAATTGTGATAAAAATACTCTTCCCAGAGAAGAGATAAAATCCAAATATCTTGGTTAATATAGTTTAAGAGTAACTACAATAGTACCTGAAATGTGAGAAAAATGTTTTTCTTTACTGATCAATAGTATATCATCCTGACTTAGAATAAAAGTCTAAAGTACGTAATAATATACGAAACAATTATTTTTAAATCTTAAGAAACTGTGACCACCTGACTCAGATAAGGCATATCTGATCAGGTATTACTCTTTGAAATAATAATGTAGAGTATAACAAGTTCTGACTTCTATGCTATGACCTTAAAGAATCTTATAAAAAATTAAATTGAGTGACCACTCTGGCTACAGTCTCAGAAATGTGGAGTTATAACTGATAAATAAACACTCCTGGTCTTGAATTAAAGGTTGTTATCCTAGGGAATCAAAACTAATAACATTTGAACATGCATCTTTCTGCCCTATTACAAAGCAAAAATGTATGTGTTACAAAATACTTAGTTTACAACAAAGGAAAATAGTATCTATTTAAGATCTACATCCAAATCCAGTGTTAAAGATCAAACACAGGAATTTTTCATGATGCCTAGGAATAACAGGCAATATTCAGAGTCTGAGGATTGCTCTGAAGTAGCAAAACATAAGCTTATTTAACCCTTTTTCCTCTTTTGTGAGAGATACCTTAGAAAAGACTGACATAAACAGTGATGTAGATAGACATAGTGTGATAAGCATGTCACCAGTTGTTCAAATGGAGAAAAGGAGATATTCTTTGACTGCACAGAGCTATAGTTATCTACTCTGAGTACATTATATGATTCATACTTTCTCTTTGCAAATTAAGCACTTATAATTAGTTTTAAATCTTATGACTTGTAAGTCACGATTTATTCTAGAAGACATATCTTTACCAAGAATACTATTTATGTTTCCTGTTACCAGTGCTTTGACATCTGCATCAGGGACATTGGTATGAACTAATAACCTGATCCCCTTGAGGTAGGCAATAAATATTCGGTCTTTAAGCATCCTGGAATTTTCTCTATTAAGCTAGTGCCTTCTGGTATTCTCTAAAGAAAGACGAAAATGAGAGAATGTGACTTATCTTTTTCATCAAAACTGGTTCCTTACCAGAAGAAATGCAGAAATGCTCAAACTCATGAGATTTTCTGCTGTCTAGTCGGCTGTCTGCATGATTTATGATGAACTTGTCATTGCGCTAACAATCTGGACACAGCTTTCAAGCTTCACTCGATCTGGTTGTTTATTTATACGATTCTTGTTGAGTCATCACTGGATGTAATCATCACCTCAAAGCAGAGTAAAATTACCAAGTCTCTCTTCTTTGTTATTCTGCTTTCATCTATAAAATGCACACTACTACCCTGGTAGTAATAAGCACTCACATCTCACAGTATTTCTCCATTTTTTCACTGAACTCAGAGACATTTGGTCATTAAATGTCAAATTCTGGAGCTTAGTATCTGGAAAAATTATATTTCTTTTTAAAAATGCAAGTCAAGTGAAATGTTTTTAAAAGTAGAAATCCGGTGCTTGCCTTTCTTAAAGTGCAATTTCAATCAGCTTAGCCAAGGCAAAGAAATTATCTGAGGTAGGTGCTGTTGGCTGCTAAAAGTATTAAAGAAAATATATATTTGGCTTTGGTTTTGATATTCTATTCATCTGGATTATTTAGAACTGTTAATTTTACTACAGATAAGATGCTTCTAGGTTGTTCTTCATTAAACCATAGCAGCCTCCAGTCTTTTTTATTTATGAATAAAATAATTTTCTTTTTATAGCTTTAAATCTCCTATCAATATACCCCAACAAGCATAAAAACTATTTAAAATTCTCAACCCGAAGTACAGTATGACCGGTCCACCTCCTTTAACAATGACCTCTAGGTATTATAAATCTCCTAAACCGATTTGCCTGTCATTCTCCATATTTGTCTGCAAAGTTTGCAGTAATATCTGCATATGCTTATCACCCCATTTTTTTTCCTTTACTTACTTCAATATGTGCACAAAAGAAAGCAGCTACAGATATTCCTTAAACAGCAATTTCATTTTTTCTTAGGTCACAGTCTCCAACAGAAAAATTTTTCATAGACTCTGTATTTCCTGGGGATAAAACATCTTTTTGTGTTTTTTTTCAGGCCCCCCAAAACATCTAGAATCTATGAAAAATAGTATTTCTACTTAAAAAAAGCTCTAAACCCAGTAAATTCACTCACCCCATTTGTTGTCTAACAAGAAACAAAAACATGACTATTATTTCCTCAAAGTGATGATTTAATAAAGGCATATTCAGAAATGCTGTCAATAGTTTAGGAAACAAGTAGCAAGAATATTCAGTGTGAGTGTGTGTGGATATGTGAAGGATATATACAGTCAAACAAGGAATAACAACCATAATCATGGTCACCATGCCTTCCACTTATGTATTCATACAAATACATATGCTTATACATCAGTTTCAGTACAAATCTGTCTGAAGACAGAAAACTTGTCTGTTTTCATTCTTTGCATGAATCGAACTTATCAGTTTTAATCATAGTTGCCAACTTCTAGGTTGTCCTTCACATCTCACTGGTCAGCTAACAGTAATCACCGCACATTACTCACATAGGGCTCAATCCTAATTATTCTTCTCAGCCTACAATATAAACAATCAGAGACGCATGATTTGAATGCTGACTCACTTTTTAAGCTTTCTGAGTTTTCTCAGCTTCTCTGCAGATGGATCTCAAAATATAGCAAACACAATCACAATAATATACCAGACTGACTATAATGCAAGTGTACTGGGCTCTAGGGCTTTTATTTAGACTACAGAACATAGTATTTCCAAAATGATCCATGAATTTTTAATTGACATATCGAGTTTATTTTCTTGCTTATATCTAGGAGGATTCTGTAGTGAATTAGATGGTTCTCAAAGTTATTACCATATCTTCAAAAATGTAAAAAGGGCATGTGTAGCTTGTCCAGAATCTAGTTACCAGAGACCAGAACTAGATCTGTAAGAGGTAATTTTTTTCATATTTTCCTGCTGTTGAGTTGTCATATCTCCCTCTCACACTAGCCATCAGAATATTTTCTATGGGTTTCAAGATTTTGGTTCTGGATGAAAATTTCTTCAAGGAAGTGACAATTTTCTCACTGTCTGTATTAATTCAATTGATAACTTTGTAAACCTCAGTAACATTTGAAAACCTCGTAATACATCTATAGAGACACATGAATGGCTGCCATGCTCTGTTTTGTGAAATAGGAGGAATTTGTTCTTGGGTATTCTGGGCTGAATACACACTGTGTTATTACAAAAGGTCGTCAATCCTGGTTCTGACCAAAGAAGCAGTTTTTCATGAACTTTTATGGTATTAGTGCTAGATGGTAAAAATCAGACTTTCTGGTTTTCTTCAACTTCACTGAAAAAAAAAAAAAATGGAATAGAAGGAAGACAGACTTATGGCAATGATTTTGAAGTTACATTTTGTATTGACTTCATAAATTCCTCAGGATATGGATAAGAACATTTTGGACTGAAGATAAAATTGCCAGAGACTTAAAGCAAGGGATATAGGAGAGGAATGAACTGACAAAATTTGTTCTTTGGGGAAAATGGCTAATCAATGTAAAGCATGATGTGACACTTGAAGNATGTAAAAAGGGCATGTGTAGCTTGTCCAGAATCTAGTTACCAGAGACCAGAACTAGATCTGTAAGAGGTAATTTTTTTCATATTTTCCTGCTGTTGAGTTGTCATATCTCCCTCTCACACTAGCCATCAGAATATTTTCTATGGGTTTCAAGATTTTGGTTCTGGATGAAAATTTCTTCAAGGAAGTGACAATTTTCTCACTGTCTGTATTAATTCAATTGATAACTTTGTAAACCTCAGTAACATTTGAAAACCTCGTAATACATCTATAAATAGAGACATATGAATGGCTGCCATGCTCGGTTTTGTGAAATAGGAGGAATTTATTCTTGGGTGTTCTGGGCCGAATACACTCTGTGTTATTACAAAAGGTCGTCAATCCTGGTTCTGACCAAAGAAGCAGTTTTTCATGAACTTTTATGGTATTAGTGCTAGATGGTAAAAATCAGACTTTCTGGGTTTCTTCAACCTCACTGAAAAAAAGAAAAAATGGAATAGAAGGAAGACAGACTTATGGCAATGATTTTGAAGTTACATTTTGTATTGACTTCATAAATTCCTCAGGATATGGATAAGAACATTTTGGACTGAAGATAAAATTGCCAGAGACTTAAAGCAAGGGATATAGGAGAGGAATGAACTGACAAAATTTGTTCTTTGGGGAAAATGGCTAATCAATGTAAAGCATGATGTGACACTTGAAGTTGTAGTGTTAGCAGAATGATACTTCAGTCCTGTAATCATCCATCAAAGACAAATTAATGCTGACATAAAGCTAAAGTATTCAGCAGCCATGGGCCTAATCTTAAAAAGAAACAGAGAGAACTTTCTATGAAAATGTAGATTTATACTATGAAAATGTGGATTTACAGACTAACACAGTTAATTTCAGAGGAAAGAAAGGGCCTTTCATTATTTGCTCATACTGCACTCAAAAAAAAAAAAAAGCATTTGCAACTCTTCCCCATTTTTTTTTTAAATAGAAGAGTTTAAAGATAACAAACTAGGGTCATATATGTGAATTCTCCTCTTCATTGCATCAGCTTTGCAAACTAAAACAGAAACAGAAAATCTTTATTGTCCTCAATAGGCTTCCTGGAAAACTTTAATGTGTATGGGAACAAAAAATAGGAAAATAGCATGCTATTTAATTGAGCATCTCTCAAAAATATTTTCCTTTAATTTTCCTCTCAGGTTTTCAGAGAACTTGGTTCTGTCTTACAAGTGTGAAGTGTGAAAGGAAGATGTGTTTTTTCTGCACTCTTGTATTGGTGTATGTGTAGAACTACAGGCTTTCAACTGTCTGTGGCAAATTATGTCAGGCAGAGAAGGTGAGAACACTTCAGGCCAAAGATGCAAAGACACAGTCTTCTGGAGAGAGATTAGATGAGGACATAGAAACAGAACCAAAGGCTTGAAGAGAACCTCCAGTAAATGTTTGAAAGCTGTGATCATTCAAACTTGAATATAGCCAGCCAGATTCTTAAATCGTGTAGGTCACAAGAACAAAAATTGTGTTTTTTCATAAAGGAGTATTATTTGCTAGAAAAACATGGAAACCTACTTTTGTTTGTTTGTTTGATATGATTTTAAATAATGTTTACAAACAGGGTTTATAAGAACCATGAAAATAAAGAAGGAAGTCTTGTCCTTTATTAATGAGTAGCCAGTAAAATACTAAAAAATAGCTAAAAAAATTCACCCAGCCTCCTTCAATGTATAGTTATTTTGGATTTGATTAATTTTATATAGCCTTAGCCACTTCAGTCTAGCTATTTGTAAGACCTAATTTTTTTTTATACTTTTTTTTTGTTTGTTTAAAGGTGACCCAGAGTCACCATTTATCTGTTCCTGGTTATGATCACGAAGTCCTGAATTATGAAGTACTGAATTACAAAGTACTTTGCCTCAGTCTTTACTAGAGAGATTAGCTTTCAAAAATTCCAGGTCCCAGAGACCAAGAGGAAAAGCTGGAGCAAGAAAGATGTACCCTTGATGGAAGACAATCAGGTCAGGGAATACTTCAAAAAACTGGGCATACATAAATCCATGGACCCTGATAGGATGCACCAACAAGTGCTGAGGAAGCTGGCAGATGTCATTGTGAGGCCACTCTCAATAATCCTTGATCAGTCATGGTGACTGTGAGAGGTACCTAAGACTGGAGGAAATCTGGGTCCAGTCCTGTTTAACATCCCTTTAATGGTCTGGATCACAGAGCAGAATGCAGCATCAGCAAGTTTGCTGATGACATAAAACTGACAGGAGTGTCTGACAGAGGGTTGTCCTGTCATTCAGAGGGACCTCAAAAGGCTGGAGAAATTGGTTGAAAGGAACCTCATGAAGTTTAGCAAGGAGAAATGCAAAGTACTGCACCTGGGGAGGACCAGCCCGATGTACCAGTACATGCTGGGGGTTACCCATCTGGAAAGCAGATTAACAGAAAAGAATCTGGGGATCCTTGTAGACATCCAGTTAAATAAAAGCCAACAAAGTGCCCTTGTGGGAAAGGTTAATGGTACCCTGGGCTGCATTAGGCAACTGGTGTCAGCAGTTGATCATTGCTTACTACTCAGTACTGGTGGTCACACCTCACCACACCTATAATGTCCAGCTCTGGGCTCCCTAGGACAAGAGAGACATGAACATACTGGAGAGAGTCCAGTGAAGGGTCATGAAGATGATGAAGAGATGGGGGCACCTCTCATATGAGGAAATGCTGAGAAAGCTGGGATTATTCTGCCTAGATAACAGAAGGCTCGAGGAGAATCTTACCGTACCTGAAGGGAGGGTGCAGAGAAGGTGGAACTAGACTCTTCTCAGTGGTGGCCAATGACAGGACAAGAGACAGTAGGCACAAACTAAAGCACAGGAGGGTCCATCTGAACGTCAGGAAACTCTTTTTCACTGTGAGGGTGACAAAGCACTGGCACAGATTTCCCAGGGACGTTATGGGGTCTCCACCCTTGGAGATGTACAGAAGCCACCTGGACATGGTCCCGGGCAAGTGGATCTAGATGGCTCTGCTTGAGCAGGACCAGATGATCTCCAGAGGTGCCTTCTAGCCTCAACCATTCCGTGATTCTGTGATGACTGATGAATGAAAGCTGAGATACATTTTTTTTCTAAGTCAAATTTTTGTTTACAGCAGACGAGCTGTAAGGCCTCCTAAGAATCACTAAATGGCATGGAAGGCTAGCTAAGTAAATGGCTGATAGAACTTTTCTCCTCTGAAAAGCCTCAGTTGCAGTTTTACGATTTATGTACCAGGTGAATATTAAAGTCATCTCTGACAGTGGTGACAGTGGTTCTTGAGTGTAAGGGACATAATACTTAACTATAGGATTTGCTTTAACACATGATCATTTGAAAAAATCATGACATGCATTTTATGAAGCTGTGTCTTATTTTAGTTTCAAAAAATTATTTTTGAGGTTGTCTAAATGGCTTAGAAATATGGTTTGAGCATTTTCCAAGCTGATATCTGATCTTCTGAAAGAAATTCATGAGTCTGTTTACTAACCATTTGAAGACAGTTCTCCCTTCTTATCTTGTACTTGTCAATGTGCTCGGGACAACTTCCATTTGTTTATAAAGCCTGTCAAATGTATAATTAGATTTGAATCCCACTGCTTTAGGTGATATTTTGGCAAGCTGGTTTTAGCTGTTAAAGACTATCCTCCCTCTTTATCTTGAAAGAATGAGTGTGGTGTCCAAAGATGTTTATAAGCTACAGGTAATATGTTTTCACTGTGATAACTATATTGCAGGACGTGACTGAAGAAGATGCTTAAGTATTGCCTGAAGAATATTGTACACATAGAGATATATCTGTCAGCTGTACTACTGATTAAATGCACAGATTACACAATTTCTCCTTCCACTAATGTAGGGTAGTAGTAGTTCAGTCATTAAAAAAAGTCTGTCATTAGGTACATGACAGGGACACTGACAAACCTGTACAGTATGTGCAATTGCACACAGCCTTTCTAGTGGGTTTGATATGATTTTGAAAACCTATGCCTTCTTTTAAATAGGAAAACTTTACCACTACAGTGCATCTGAAATACATTTCTGTGACCTGGGAATAAAGCCTGAACAGGAGTTGTAAGATCACTCTAAAAACTGAGACCCCAGGATACACTCAAGATCCGTGATACTATGAAACAACTCATGTCAAAAACACTGAAGATTCTGCTTCTTTACGTTGCTTTCTACCTCCAGGATACACAGTCTGACTCATCTGGGGAGGTGATATGTGCAGAGGAATTTGATTGCTTTCTTACAGCTGTAAAGAAGTGGAATTCATGACATGGTCCAATTTCTTTCTGTTTATGGCTTCCATTCTCCATTACCGTTCCACTGGAGAAGGATCTTATTTAAGATATTTTGCTCCCCATCCTTTGCAAGATTTTATGACACCCTCAGGTGTGCTGATTCAGCTGTGTGGTCTATCTCTGGAGCAGACAAGTGAGACAAGCCATTTTAAGAGTAAAACACACTACATCTTTTTATTTATTTCAGTGGATCATTTCAAGAAATGTAGGTTATAGTAAGGTGACACAGAAATGGAATTGAACAGGGATAGTAATCTTTCCTGGGGAACGAGCAAGTGTGGGAACAGAAGAAGCAGAACCCTGATGATTGCCAACTGCTGCTGATGGGTTACTAACATAAAGCCGTGGTTTAATCCAGCAGACAGGCTTTTTCCCATAAAATTAATTCTTAACTTTTTTTACTTATCACACATCAGAATATAGTTTTATGGTGTTCTACAGTAAGAGAAGTGGGGAATTTTGTTTTTTTTAAAGGACTAAGAGGAGAAATACTTTTGTTTTTTTTTCAAGTCTGAATGTTCTGTTTTTTCTCCAGCTGGCAATAAATGACACCTACCTCTTCCTCTGAGCCAAAAGAAAATGTAACACTGCTTATAGTGTTCTCCCTCTGGATTTCTTTCTTGGAGAGAATAAATCAACAAATACTGGCCCATCAAAGTCATTTGTGCTATGTTAGTTTATATTAGCTGAAAATGTGCACTTTTATAATGAACTCTTTCTTTCTTATGCTATTCAGCTCTGTCTCTGTTTCGTCTCCCTTTCTGCTGCATGGTCTCTCTAAAGACTTGTTTATATGTGGGAAAACTTCAAGTGTTAACAATCTGTGCTTTATTCTCTTTGAGCCCTTTAGACATGTTTTTCTATGATTTTTTAGCAAATTCTTATGATACACAGAGATTTTCTTCAACTTCACTCATGACTTTTCTACCTCTTCCCATTCGAAATGCCACAGGTGCCTATCTTTTCCTCTGCCTAAACTACAATAAATTTGAAAATAATAATGATAATAATAGTAATATATACAAATATACAAATAAATATACAAATTCTGATATTTTCAAAAGTGAGTTTCATCTTTCTACTCTGAGCCAGCACACACTGCAGTTCCTTATGAACTACCATCCTGTGGTTTTTAAACCTCAGAAAGCAAGGCTGATGTTTTTTTCTACAGATGGTAGAAGCTGTTGTTCATAAATAGGTACTGTTGGATCAATTAATTTGTACTCAGGACACAAGAAATGGAGGCTTATAATGCAAGGGCAATGTCTCTTGTCCCCTATTGATTTTTCTTTCTATTGATTCATACCATTGATAGTGCTTGCCTTGTAACCTGTCCTCAAAGTAGCCTACAGTGTCAAGATGAAAGTGCTTTTCTCTATCCTTTAAAAAACATGCTATCTGTGTAGTGATGTCCTAGCAAGAACTACTTCTCCACAGCAAGTTTGCAGCATGTGTGATTTTTTTCAGGGACATAAAGATTTGATCAGAAACTGGTAGTACTTGACATCATTAACATTCCTTTAACAATATCCTACATTGTGCAAATATCCTTTTTATTTTTGCAGAATATCCTCCTCAGCCTTCTCTAAATCTGAATCTGCCTTTATGTGAACTTTTTTTTTATATACATATCTACCAGGTTCATAGAAAAGATATTAGAGATTTGATTTTAGTTGAAGAAGAAAAGTGAAATTCACATTTATGAGCATTTCTGATATCTAAATTTTCATATTTTTTTTCAAATCACTATCTAGAAGCGAGAGCTAAATAGAGCTCTGCATGTTGCCAGTACAAAAAGTCTGAAGATATTCAGCATCTGATTGTCTGTCTACTGTTTCTAACAGAAACTTCTTGTTTTTTTAAAAAAAAAAGTTTCTGTCTTGGGGTGTTAAGGACATGATTTGCAATGTGATTTCACTATTTGGTAAAAAAAAAACAAACATTATTTCTTCTCATTTATTAAAGCCTCAGCCAATATATGCACTTTTACACAGCAACAGACTTTGTTGTCCTGAAGTACTAAACATTTATATAACCAGAGTTTACTTTTTCAACCACTTTTTAATAAGCATAGCTTTGATTGAAGGAAAGTGTTTGGGAGTTTTGCCAATAACCTGTACAAGTAGAGTAGTTCAGGAAGAAACCTAGGATGCCTAGGTCAAAGCTTTGAGTCTTTGAACAGACATTGTTTTCTGTTTGGTCCCTACTCTCTTCAGCAAAACAAGTTTTGTTTTGCTTATTTGGTTTGTGTCTATTTAATTTCTCCTCCTAGCAGAACTGCATCTCAATTCAGCAAGTTCAATTAATTTTTCACTTCATTAGGGTAATTAATTACATTATTAAAATTTTTTAAAAAATCAAAGCTAGTAGTAAGCATTTAAAAGTTGTAAGAAAAAAATAGGAAAAATTTTCACAATTCTTTAGTACAGCTGAAAATTTATATTGGAAATAACATATCCTGTGTGGAACAATAACAGACTTTCTCATCTATTAAAAAAAAACCTTACTAGAAAATGGGACTAACTATAATCTTAATTTTGTTATAATTAATTATCAAATATTTTCTCTTTATTTATATGTTTTTAAGATGTTGTCTGTTAATTTTTTACTTTATTTCTGAATAGTGCATACGATTTCCTTTTGGGCATTATGTATTTTTCTTTTTCTTTATGTCTTTTCTCTACTGTTCAGCCCATTAATGGGTTTCTGGCTTACTTTGGATTAATTTTTATTGTAATATAATAGGAAGAAGAATACTTCACTCCTAGTTATTAGAGAAAATCCTTTCCATGGGATTGATCCAATGCCTTCTAAAGCCAAAATTAGTTTTTTTCTCTTTATAACCTTTCTGTATTCACAGTTTATGTGAGTAATGACTACCAAGTATTAATATCTGATGACTGTCTAATGGTCCCTGTTCAGTATTATAGAGGAGCAATAAAAATTATTTTTCAACTGCTCCTAAAGTATCTAAATAAATAAATAATTGTCTTGAGACTAACTTGTATAAAAGTGAAATTCCTAAATCAGTGGTTTGAATAGGATAAATTTTGCCATTAAAATAGTCCTTAATGAACCAAAATATAAGTAAAAGTACTCAATATAAAGTGACTTGAATTAATTTAATAATTTTTAATTGAAAAGTTCAGCAAAAATTGATGTTAATGTGTCATGAACATGCTTTATGAATCATCAAAGCTGTATCAATCTTTCAGTTGTGTTACTGTGTCTGTCATAATTAATATGCTAAAATTTGGGGGAGTGTTGGTTTTTCATTTTTGAGGTTTTTTTCAGGAAAAATTTCAGTGGTCAGTGAGAAAAATATATATTTTTTAAAATATCTTTTTCATCTCTAGTCCTCTTTCTCTAATCTGTTATGCTGTCTTTATTTACCTTTGTCCATTCTGAAGCATGCTCTTCTGCAATGAACATGCTCTTTTGCAATGGTGGACTTCCTTCTTACTTTACAGATATAATGAAGAGTTAAAGATGCTTATGGCAGTAGATCAGCTTTTATGCCAAAATTATTATGGTCAGATCACTTGGTTAACCTAAGTCAAAGACAAGAAATCTGAGGTTTCTCCAACTGCTAGAGGCTTGGACAGAAAAGACTTTACCCTGTGGGTAAGACCTACTCCAAAATATGAAAACAGGCACATTGACTTTGTTTGTTTGTTTGTTATTTTTCCCTATTGGATTGATTCGTTTCCCTTAATATTTCCTACTTAGGAGTTGTTTTATTCTTGATGCTGAAACCCTGCTGGGAATGCTTCATCTCTAGGACTCCAAAAATATCTCTAGTTACTGAAGGTTTCATGTCATTCCTATTGTATCTTAAGAATAATTTTGCTCTACGAGGAGAGAGGTTCTACCAGGTATTCAGAAAGTACCACCAGCAATGCTACCTTCAAGAACTTATTCTGGTAAAAAGGAAACACACATATGCTGGAGCTAAAAATTTAGTGTTAATCCAATTAATGTTTAACTGTGCAACAGTTCAAATTATTTGATACAGAAAAGCCTAGTACAGTTGAAACTGTTATCTCATAAAATCCCTTCCTATGTGTCCCTGTCCACTTCATGCTGTGCTTAACCTTCCAATGTCCCTTGAGGCTTGAAGATGATGGTGCCAGCCTCCTCAAGAAGAACAGAGGATGATTTTATGACAAATCACCATCATCCTGAATTCTTTGCCAGGAACAGTGTGATTTGGAACCCCTCTGTCCTGGAATCAGTTTGGGTTTATTCTAATGTGTTATCTTGGGCAGCTGCCTGCTGGCTGCTCCCAGCTGAGGACTGAGCGTGGCCCCACAGCCCCCCCCGGGCTCAAACCCACCAGGGGATCTTATCTGTCAGGCAACAGCCCCCTGAGTTTGCAGGGGTGGCAACAAGTACTTGGCCACAAGGCAAGTGCTGAAAACAGCTCAGCCATGCTCTGGCCAAGGTGAGGCCAGGCCAGCCCTGAAACTGCACTCTCAGGTCAGAAGTACATGTCCTGTGCTGTCAAGCCAGAGCAGAGTCCTATACTTTTCACTAGGAACTGCAAAAATCATATTTACAGGCTCTGCTGTAATAATAACAGAAATGTTATGCTGGACTGTTCTTCCTTCAATATGTTGCATAAATATGTGATAATGTTATGTCAGTTTTTGACATTGAACCACAAAGTAATCACAATATTATGAAAGACAATCACATTATTAGAAGGGGAATTTTGGTCCTTCCATCCTTGTGCTTTCTTCACTTAAAAAATATCTTTGCTTCCCTTCTGTTAGGATAACCACTGGCTTCTGGACATCCTTTTAGGTTAAAGCTTTCCAGTGTTCTGAAGATTTTTTTGTGCGTGTGTGCTGGAGAAAGTCTGAAAGAGGCTAGAAAGGATCATAAAACAATAATAGGTTCATGTAACAAGTTCACGTGCACAAATAATTAAATGTCATATTTTGACAAATTCAAATTAACTGACTTCCTAAATATAATTTTAAATAGTTCATTTTTTTCTCTTTTGACTTTAGTTCATTGGGTAATAGGAACCTGTTAAGAAGAACAAGAATTAAAAGGTCATCTTTCTGTTAAGTAATTTCATAAGTGACAGCTTGAGTACTGTAAAAGATGTTTTAATAAGCTAAATTTAGATGTGTCTTCAGACTTTTCTGACTCAAATTAGAGAAATACTGTAAACACTTGTAGAATGAATGAATTATCTTGTGAGAAGAAAAAAATGTCTTGTGTGTATTAAATATTGATAGGTTATAGATAAATAAATTAGATTATGTGAATTAATTTAATTTGGGCACTGTGATTACGATGTCTTGTTTTCCAGTGGTCAGCTAATATAACTTTTAGAAAGTCCACATCAGATTAAAGCATAACCAGAGAGTAAGGCCAGGGCTGTGAGTCTTACTGCCATGGAAAGTGACACAAGCATTATCGCTCACAGTTTTAGGAGAAGCACAGGGTTTTTAAAAATAACCACAACTGATCTGCCAAATCAAAAAAAAAAAAAAAAGGGTGAAGTGCGAGTATGATGACCTTCATATTTGGAAAACGTAAACATTTCGTATTGAAAAAATATAAAACTCTTTGAAAAACTTGTGAAGTCTTTGATTTATCGTTTTACTATGACAGACAGACGTGACAGTTGTTGGAGGCAGGTAAACAGCCATAATCTCTTGAGGTGTCAGTAAAACCGACAGAATTTATGAGGACTTGCATCTTCCCTTTCTCACATCCCAACTTTGATTAAAACTTGAAGGATATTTTCAAAGATTCTAAACAAATATCTCAGAACAGAATTTTTAAAAGAACCAAATGTTACTTTGATTTCCAGTATTGAAATTTTATATCTTCATAAATCTTAAAATCAGAATGAGTTCTTAATTCCTATGAATTATGAGTTTTGGAAGGAAGGGCAACTGGCATCATCTACCTAGATTTGTGCAAAGCATTTGACACTGTCCCACATGACATCCTTGTCTCTAAGTTGGAGGGACATGGATTTGATGGAAGGACCACTTGCTGGATAAGGAATTGGGTAGACGGCCGCACTCAAAGAGTTGTGGTCAATGGCTCAATGTCCAATTGCAGACCGGTGACAAGTGGTGTTCCACAGGGGTCAGTACTGGGACCAGTGTTGTTTAACATCTTTGTTGGAGACATGGACAGTGGGATGGAGTGCACCCTCAGCAAGTTTGCCGATGACACCAAGCTGTGTGGTGTGGTGGACACGCTGGAGGGAAGGGATGCCATCCAAAGGGACCTTGACAGGCTGGAGAGGTGGGCCCATGCAAACCTCATGAAATTTAACAAGGCCAAGTGCAAGGTCCTGCACGTGGGTCGAGGCAATCCCAAGCACAAATACAGGCTGGGCAGAGAATGGATAGAGAGCAGCTCTGAGGAGAAGGACTTGGGGGTATTGGTGGATGAGAAGCTCAACATGAGCCGGCAGTGTGCGCTTGCAGCCCAGAAAGCCAACCGTGTCCTGGGCTGCATCAAGAGAAGCATTAGCAGCAGGTCAAGGGAGGTGATTCTCCCCCTCTACTCTGCTCTCGTGAGACCCCACCTGGAGTACTGTGTTCAGATGTGGGGCCCCCAACATAAAAAAGACCTGGACCTGTTGGAGAGAGTCCAGAGGAGAGCCACAAAATTAATCAGAGGGCTGGAGCACCTCCCCTATGAGGACAGGCTGAAAGAGTTGGGGTTGTTCAGCCTGGAGAAGAGAAGGCTCCGAGGAGACTTAATAGCAGCCTTCCAGTACCTGAAGGGGAACTACCGGAGGGATAGCGAGGCACTCTTTATCAGGGAGTGTAGTGAGAGGACAAGGGGTAACGGGTATAAGCTAAAAGAGGGTAAATTTAGACTAGATATCAGGAAGAGATTTTTTTCCTGTGAGGGTGGTGAGGCACTGGAACAGGTTGCCCAGGGAAGCTGTGGATGCCCCATCCCTGGAGGTGTTCAAGGCCAGGCTGGATGAGGCTTTGAGCAACCTGGTCTAGTGGAGGGTGTCCCTGCCCATGGCAGGGGGGTTGGAACTCTATGATCTTTAAGGTCCTTTCCAACCCTAGCCATACTATGATCCTATGAATTATAATGAGATTAGTGTTCTAATTATTAAAATCAATCAGAACTCTTTTATAGCTTGTATTGCTTGTAATCAGTGTAACTATTTAATATAGTAGCTTTCTTATTACTTAAAGAAAAGGATATTATCAATGAATAAAATCTATAGTTACTGTCAGCTAAAAGTTTTTGTGGTTTTGTCAACCACCACATACTTTTAAAAACTAAATGCATCATAAAACAAGAAGGAAAGTTTGCATAGACCCTTCCATCTTCATAGGAGAGTACATTTCAGTGTTGCATAAAAGTTAACCTTCTATCTGTATTAATTTTATAAATTCCCTCTTTTTCGTCACTTTCTGTTTTTAGCAAAACTGCCAGAACTGAAGTCGTATGACCTAGTTTAACCATCCAAAGGTTAGGTTTCAAATTACCTGTGTTTTCTCTCACGCTGATCGTCACCTATAGAGGCAATTAATCCCAACTGAAAATAGGTATCTAAAATACATTGTAGATAAATATTGCATTTTCCATTTTTTAGCACACATGACTCTTTTATATTCCACATGACTGAATTTCAGGTTGATTTTTTTTCTGCATCTTCCTGAAAGGTCCCTGAAAGAAGTGTTTTTAAACTAGTAATATTCTTTGTGTGCCAATCCATTTGCCACCAAATCATTGTGAAGAACTGATGTGGCCTTTTAAACTTTTTGTTTTCTCTACTTTTGTTTTTGTTAATTTTGTACTTTACAACATAGGAGTTTAAATCATGAGTTAAGGAATTGACACCATATATTGTGATAGTAAAGCTGCCATTAAGTATAGCAGATACCTTCTGGCACAGCAATATAAAAAAACACCTGGGCATATTAGAGATGCTACAACCAGCAGTGTCCAACACACATACACACAGGCACAAAAAGATCTGACATTGACTGAAAGCTCCTAAGTACAGAATCAAATATTTGAGCAAACCTAGTTAGTCATTACAAGAGTGCAATTCTTTTTGAGAATTAATTTAAGGCATTGATCATGACACACAAACATGCTTTCTGGACTGCTGAGAAGCACTTGAACCAGAAAAAAACGTGAGATTTCAAAAGACTTCCTTTAATAAGTAACTACTCTCCTATTCACTAACCAGAAAAGCTCTCATTCTACAACATTAGTAGATTTAGAAGTTGTTAAGTTAAAAGTCTATGCTTGTGAAAGTCAAATATATAATTCACTTCCACATTAAAAAAAACCCCAAAAAACAAACAAAAAAAAACTTTACAAGTTTTATATTGTTTTCAAGCTCATTTTCTAATGTTACTAATGTCAGGTCCAAAAGTAATTATTGTTCTAAGCAGGCAGAGTGTAACTCTTATGCATTGCATGTATCACAAACATTCCTTTTTCTGTTTATCTAAGCCCTCATTCTTTGAAGAATTTTCATCTTGGTCTGTTTTGTATTTTCCAGTTAGACTGAGGGAACTGCAGGTAAGAGTCTTTCATTAAAGGCATGTCTGATTTAATTAATCTTTAATTATTGTGCAAAACAAAGGAAAGGATAGCTGTGATCAGCAAGTTCATTTGCAGCATTTATCAACTAGCTGATCTTTATCACCCACCCAGATCACAGTAAATCAAATGCGTGTCCCTTTTCAATTCATGAAGCAAATGATTGAAGTGTCCATGAGAGTCACTGTCCTAACTAAATCTAATTGTGTGTGAATAATCAGATCAGTTTTGTGATGAATGTGCCAGCACAGAATCTAGTACATAACCAAATCATATTTTAAACTATACTTGCTTTAAAAAGTACATTCTTAAACTGCAGGAATTTCTTCCTCATTCACTGGTAGATAAACAGATATCACATTAACTTCAGAATTTTTCCTTTCTTTCTCCTTGACCTTTCACATCAACTCTAGAGGTTGCCTTCACTTGACTTTTGAAATTATAACACATTGCAAACACAGATATGTATCTTATTAAAAAATCAGTTTAAGATAAACACAAAAAGTATTACTGTATTTTACTACAAAGGTTTCATTAGTCCAAACCAATTTTAATGTTTTTCATTACGTAGCTTTGGTTCTTAAGACTCTTTGTACTTGACTAAATATCTCCTCCAATTAATGAAATCACAACTCTGTTTCTTTATTGCAGAATATAAGAGGTTCCAAAATCACACATTCTCCTTCAGAACACATTTCTTGACTTCTTCTGTCCTTAAATATTTATGAAGTCATTCTTTTTTCACCTGGACTTCTAAGATCCTTTATTTAAGGTTTCATGAACCTTTTGTTTATGGACAAAAGTTTATTTAGAGGACTGAAATGAGGATTTCAAATATTTAGGTATTTGTTCAGTAGTACATAATTAAATATTGACAAAGTAACATTACAAACAAGCTATTCTTTTTTCTGATCTAACCTTATATTACAGTCTGTTTCATTTTTCTTGAAGTATGTGTATAAAATGAGACCTTTTTTCTCTACCTCTTGTCTTAAAAATAGTTAAAGGGATCTCTCTGTTGAATTCACCGAACACACTAAGGGAAGATCAAAAACTTTGTAATTAGTTATATTTAGCTGGTTAACTAAACCCCAAAAAACTAGCTGTAATGGTCTTGAAATGGCTGAGAAATAAGAAACTTGAAAAGGAAGAAAAAAAATTTTATATGTTGATTCTTTCTGTATGCAAAAGTGGAAGAAAAAAAATGGTATTCACATAAGAAACCAGATATCAGAACTAAGAAACTTATTTTCTCCCACTCACACCCTTTGAAAACATAAAAGTCCTGATTTTGTTTTGATTTGTGTGGTTATTATTATTATGATTATTCATTATCCAATACGGGTCATCTGTTTGCAAGATACCTTTGGTGACAACACAGTTTTATTAACTATCACTTTCATCCACAATAATTATATGTGTGGGTGAAATGTGTACTCATTTGAAACAGATTCTGTAGCTATCAATGAAAATACACCCGTAAGATAACAGAAGGCAGATCCTATGTGAATGCACAGTCCCATCAGTCAGCTGGCTTCAAGATCTATGCTGATTTAAACCTTCTCTGTACCTGGCTCAAACATGTTTCAGATGACTAGATGCCATCCAGAGAAATTCTGTTGGGTCATCAGTGATAGCTTTCATATACATACACACACAAAAATAGAGAAAGAAATAATGAAAAAGTCATAATGTGTCCCTAAGTCAAATACGCAAACAAATGAAAAATTGAAGATATACCCAACTGAATTAAAAAAGGCATTTCACTATTTCAAATTAAGGAATTGTTTACTAACTACGGTTTGGAACATTATTTGTTCCTTCCTTGTAATCCAGGCCTTGATTTTTGTGTGAATGTGAATACTTCTTGCAGATTTTCATTAATGAAGTATTTAGTGGGACAGTTTGCCAGGCTTTTTTAACATCATACGAAGTGTTTTCATTAAATTATTAAGCAAGAGGTTTAATTATGCAAACTTTCACATTTCTAACTGAAAAGCAGATGTTTTATGGGAAAACATATTGCTTCATGAGAGCAATAGTCAGGCATGTTGTTGCAGAGTAAAACCTAATGACAGTTTGAAGGTTAAAAGCATTTGGATACCAAAACACTTTAATCACAGATTTATGTAATTTTACAAATTACACAACTTCTCTATTTTGTGGGAGGGATGTCATGGTTCCAGAGAGAAGTAGGATGAGTAAGTGTGCTGTGCATAATCCTAGGCAGGGTCATGGGATCCCCTGAGCTTTCTTCTGCTCCCTGGCTTCTCTAAATGTTACAGGTCTTGGCTCCTGGTGAAGTTAATGTTGTCTCCCCTGGGCCCCCAGAGCCTTTCAGGTACTCCAAGTACCCCCAACACTCATAATTTTCTTGAGATATAGGGTTGGATAGACAAAACCTTGTCAGTGATTAATCCATTCAAACTGTACTTTCATTTTCTTCTTTGTTATTGCCATTTTTTGGCACTCATAATCCATTCCAGACACATCTGGATACTTTTATTAATGATCAAATGGTGTTTGCACCAATTATCTATTTTCTTGAGCAAACAAAAGTTATTCTTTTGTTTTGGACAGCTGGCTGATTGTATTTTATCTACTTCTATGAGAGCAAAAAGTCAGTTAAGATTTTTATAGTCTGTACAGACTGTGTCTGGCTTGTGCTGATTACTACAAACATTGCTGTCCATTCCCTATGCAGGAAGGGGAAAGATAGAGAAGCAATACATGTCCAACTGCAAAGATCCTGTTCAAAAGTTTTCTGAGGTACAAATGGATGAGTCACTTTTAATAGTTGTTTTCAAACTTAATGAAACATATATGTATGTCTGTTGTCAACAGAGGGTGAAAATTGAATTAATTTCTCTTCACTTCTCAAAAACAAAATGAGACCTTCACAAAAGATAGATGGATTTCATGTGAACAGAGAGGGAAAAACAAAATAATTTGCATAAGGATTCCTTATAATGGTGAGAGAGATATGCTTTGAAATTGTGGACAAGCTAACAACTGCTCTGAGAAACCATGAACACCACTTGCATGTAGCAGAGTCTCCCAACAGCCTGTGAACAATTCCTTTACTCTAGATATCATCTTCCCCTTAAATCAGAATATTTTGGGGGATGTTAGATATTATCAGTATAATTTGGGCACTGAGAGAAAAATAATTCCTCACCTGAAGAGGAGGATTGTGTTGCCTTCCTCACAACAGATAAAAGTTCAAATTTTCCTAATAGAGAAAGTAATTATTCAACAAAGGGTTGAGTGCTTGACTAAGTTGTAGTAAGACTTAGAGTGAGGACATCCCCTACAGAACAATAGGCAATGGTTCTCCCCTGTGGCCCCTTTACCCAGTGTGCTATTCAGGGAAAGGAAACAACTCCCCTGCTCTTTAGCCCTTTTCTGAAAAATGGGGGAACAGAGCTCAGCTGGAGAAGCTGATTTTCTCAGCCAGATGCAGTCTTGACCTGCACTGTTTCAATTACAAAACAATGTCGGACACTGTTGAACTATAGCCCTTGCAGAAGTTTTTATTTTTTTTTTCCACTGTTGATCAGAGGAAAAGGTAATGCACACCTTAAAACTTGTACGAGGACTGAAGTCTAGAAAGATGGGAGAAATAATAAATTCCATGACAAAATAACAAAAATGCAAAAATTACCTTCGCTGTTGGAATCATGACTCCACCTATGTCTCTTGGCATGTAAAAGAAATATAGTTACAGGCTCACAGAAAACACTTACATGATCTACCACGATATGTCCACACAGGAATTTTGCAAATGTTGGCATTATAGTTTCCACAGTGGAATCATATATCAGTCTCTGTAACTGCAGTTTGTTTATCAGAGGAACACTGCCCCACTGTGCTCCTTTCATGTAGTACCAGTGAGCTGAAACAGTGAGTCAAACTCAGGCAACAATACCTGAATTTTCACTGATCCTGTTGCGTAGTTTCACAGTAGCTGGACGGAAACTGGAGGGTTAAATGAGAGTAAGGGCAGTATATCCTGATATGACAGTTTATTTTGTCTTCCATTTTGGAGATGACTCTTCTCCAACTTGGTTGGATTATGGCAGAGAGAGTTCACAAATTCACCTTTCGGGAAGAGTAAGTCAGTGTATAAAAGATTATGCCAACATATTCAAAGATGAGGATATTAAAAATGTTTTACACAGATAAAATATTAGTTGTATATAATTACCTATATGACCTATGTGACTGAAGGTGAATCATGATCAGAAGTGTAACCAGAAGAGTAACTTTGTTTGATTTCTTTTAGTAGAGAAATATGTTCAAATCCTATTAAAGAATGTTTGATACTTCAGCAGCCACATTTTCTGAACAAAATAGCATGGTCTTCATAAACAGATCATAAGTACAAAGTAGGCTTTCGTATTGATGAAAACCAACTAGAAATAAACAAATTCCCTTTGGTCAGTAAAGCTTAACTGCCCCAGCTGTATCCCTTCCCAAATTCTTGCTCACCCCCAGCCCAACCAGCCCACTTGAAGGGGCTGGTGAAACAGAGTGAGAAAAAAAGAAAGCCTTGACACCATCAAGCACTGTTCAGCCATAAACAAAACTTTGGTATGTTATCACCACTGGTTTAGTCACAAATCCAAAGCTATGAAGAAAGTTGATGCCATTCCAGAGAGACCCAGTATAACCACAATATGCTGAAAATATCTTGTAATAAATAGCTTTTGCATATTATCAGGGAGTGCAGTGACAGGATGAGGGGTAACAGTTCTAAGCTGAAAGAGGGTAGATTTAGATTAGATATTAGGAAGAGATTTTTTTCCCATGAGGATGGCGAGACACTGGAATGGGTTGCCCAGAGAAGCTGTGGATGCCCCGTCCCTGGAGGTGTTCATCCCTGGATGAGGCTTTGAGCAACCTGGTCTAGTGGGAGATGTCCCTGCCCATGGCAGGGGGGTTGGAACTAGATGATCTTTAAGGTCCCTTCCAACTCAAACCATTCTATGATTCTATGATTATTATCATCAGTTAAATCAGTAACAGGCTGGAAGGCCTTTTTTGTATGAGGTCTTTTTTAAGTTTGTTTTTGCTGTGTTTTATTTTTCTCTATGAAAGACAAGAAACAGTTGATACATTCTACTACCCAACATTAAGGATTATTGTATTCAGATTGCCAGGTTTGTTGATTCATCATAGCAGTTCTGTCAGATTACAACTAAAATTGCTCTTGAAGACAGCTATAGTAACAAAGTGATGCTGATGAATAAATTATCTATCCTAGAAATAAATAATCAAACATAAAAAGCTTCTTGACATGCTTCTTGATAGTAAAGAAAATATTATGTGATGATTACACTCCAATTCAACAGAAGCAGAAAACGGATTTATAAAATATTTAACAAACCAATCTGAGTGAAACATGCCCACTCTCACTGGTCTATGTGAAAAACTGAATTTCTGCCTCTTCCTCTTAATCACAAATAATTCAGTATGCTCTTTTAATCGGAAGGTCATTTAAAAAATGACAAGCAAGAGTTATTTCTATTTGGACAAATATTTGAACCTACTATCTTGTTGTGTTTATTTAAAACAGTCTTCATTGTCCTTGTGTAAGTACTGTTCTCTCTGACCTTTTCAAGCATATAGCAAATAAATCTTTCCTTGGCATAAAATTGGCTGTCATAACAAAACCACAAGGTTCTAGGAATGTTGACTAACAATTTCAAAACAGTATAATCAATTTGGAAACTTTTTTTTTTTAATTTATAGTTGCTGGTGTGAAATCACTAATCGGCTTTAAAAGTTTCAGTTCATGAATGTGAATGTCTTTCCCACTTATATTTTCCTATAGTTTTGCAGGTAATGATGTTGTACCAGTTTTTATTAAGATGGGATTAAAGTGAAACATTGTATCAAGGTAAGAACTCATGTGCTGGTATTGTGTCCTTTTCAGCAAGATTTATTTTGGGTTTTTTTTTTTGTTTGTTTGTTTGTTTTTCTCTTAAACTGATTAGGAATTATCTTCTGTTACAGTTAATTAAAGCAGACTTCCTATCAGAGGAGTGCCTAGGTAAGAATGCAGTCTCAGTATGAAAGCCTTTATCTCTAAGGAAAAAGATTGCTATGATTTTGCCCCTAGCCATAAGGACTTCCAGCTCAACTCAAAATCTCAAATTCAAGCTGAATGCTTTCTCTGCTGTCACGCGAATGAGGATTGTGCTCAGGTTCAGGGATCCCTGTGGTGTGTTGTCCGGAATTGGGACAGAGTCAGGTTTGAACTACCTAAGCAAACACTAAGAGAGTGTGTAGAGGGAAAAAATATGTCATATTGGCAGTTTGCCTAAGGAAATTCCGAATCTGAAAGATGAAATTGTTTTATTCTGTGTCTTTGTAGAGCGCTCATATCAAAGTCATGCTGCAGGACTGTGCCTTCTACCTGTGGTCATGAGAAATCCAGCCCAAAAGGTAAAACTTCCCCCGACATATCTTCAATCAGAAAAGTCTGAGGTAACAACTGAGAATAGGATACTAGCTATACTGTGACATGCCTGGTGGGATTTATTGCTCCTATCTTCACGTGTACATGTGTGTATGTGTGTGCATGTGTGACTGAGACAGTAATCCTAAAGTAGGTATTTAAAATAGATTAGTTATTCTGAAAAAAAAGGAGGTCAGGAAAACCAGCATTGTTGAATCATATGAATACCGACTGTCAGTAATCTGAGAGATTCCAATCCTGATCCAATTCAGGATGCAAGATGGCAAATGAATGGCACCACATGTCTAAGAAGTGATAAAATAAAATATAACCAACCAGTTCTTTTGGCGTTCTTTGGTGGCAACCTTATATCCCTTGAAAGATCTGCTTGAGGAATTGTGCCTAACAAGTGTTAGGCACAGCCAAGCCAAAGAAACTCCAACAAGATCCTGAAAGCCTAAATGGATTTGTTTAACTCTGTGTTGAAAGCAGTGACAAAATGTTGTACATCAAGTAGGTATGTATTACAAGTAGTTATTTCCATCATAACATAAACACTGTCATCAAAGAGAATATGTATAAGGAACTCAAATATCAGTCCCCTCTGGTCAGAACATTACAGGGTAAAAGCCCCAGCTTGCTGCCTTGTGTCAGGGCACTGGGAGGGCTGATGAGTCTCCTGTGCCAGGCACTGGGGGCCCAGGGGGCTCCCCATGGGATGTCAGGGTAGGGCTTTGCAGCCAGGGCTGGTCCCGCCACCAAAAGCCAAAGGCAGTGGGACAGACCCTGGCTGAGAGTCCCTGCTCTGCCTGGCCCCAGGCAGGGCACAGAGCAGGCCAGGGGTCAGATGGAGGCCTTGGGCATCTCCATGGGGCTGGAGGCAGGATGAGGCTGGCAAGGACTGGCACTGCTGCAACATCACCGGGGCAGGGACTGACAGTCCCTGGGGACTAAAAAGGGGCCCCAGGCCAAGGGCAGGAGATAACACAGGAGGCTGCCAAGTGCCATTTTGTCTGCTGATGACTAATACAAATCTCAGTCAGATCCCACCCACATCATCAGTCCCCAACTTGCAAGTATCGTGAATCTTTCACAGTAAAACAAGTAAATTAGCAAAAATTAGGAAAACAGTTAGGATAAGAAAAATAAATACATCAGAAACAATTTAGCTTCTGTTGCAACATCTTTGGTTTGTACTGAAAAACACGTCAGAGTAGCTCTGGCAAGGCATCTCGTGTTCCCTGAACATGAGAAGCTCACAAACTCAGTGTCTGGAATTCTTGTGTAGTATTCAAGCCTGTAGCTACCTCTCTGAATATATATATAAAAAAAAGAAAGCATAAGGCTATATAATTTCGAAATTCAATGGAATTTCACTAAATTTATTATGTTAATGGGAGGGATTTAACTTAGTAGAGAGACAGTCAACTTAATGAGCCAAATTACTATGACTGCTTCTAATGATCTCCTAAATGGTCACAAACCTGTCAAAGAATGAAGATTAGTTCTTGTATATAAAAGAGTTTTATGTTTAGGTTTTTTTTTTTTAATACAGGAAAAAGTCCCCAGTAGTCTATAAACCATTTTTTCCTTCCTTGATGGTATTCTGTAATGTTGGGCAGTTACTGAAGACCCCTTCTGTGGACGATAGGTCTGATTCTCCAGTGCATTGTTCCTTCTGCAGCTATCTCATTTGCATTTAATTTGCAAAAGCAAAATGTTCCTAATCTGCTTTTACAGATGTGATTACGAGAGCAGAAAACCAGGGATAGTTTTGTTGTCTTTTGTTCACTAATATAATAGTATGATTCTGGATTTACGCTGTAGAAATGTACTGTAGATCTGAATTTTTAAGTAGTTTTCATGCCCCTGAACTGGAGCATGAATGCCCCTGGAAAAACTGGAACAAATGTAGTTCTCCAAATCATTTTCACTATACTTTGACCTATGTTTACTATGCTTTGTTTTAAAATGAGAAAAAAAAAGGTTATTTTCATTTACTTTGGTTAGTGTTAATTCAAATGTATTCATGAATTTATTCCTTACCCTGTTAGGTGTGGCAAGTGAAAATGAAGCTGTTAGGAATACAGTTGAAGAAGGCTGGGTATTACTTAACAATAAATAACTCAAAGTAGGTAACTCTTCCTTCCATAATTCATAGCACCTGGTAGTGGTCTGACATTAGACCTCATCACATACTCTTTCCACGTCATTAACCACGACCAGAAATCACAGTTTCACAGTAATTGAAGTAATGTTCTGAAACAGTGTTGCAGACTTTATTTTTTAGAGATTTATTATTTTGAAATGCTTTGGTTATGTTTAATCCTTTCTGCTTTTAGAAGACTTCAATAAACTTGTCTGAAGATTACTGTGGAGGGGAAGAAATGCTAGAGAATTACCTCTTGTCTGAATTGATCAAATACATACTGCAAATATAGTTTACAATATGCAGATTTGAGATGCTAGTGCTCATGCTCAATAACTTTAGGTCAGAAAGCCTGTACGAGGTACGAGCAACAAAATTTACAGTCCAGGTGACAAGATTTCTGTATTGTGATAAGAAGGGAACAAAACGTCATAGTGTCCAAGTCCACCTAGCAGAAAGAAAAAAAATCCCTCTCAGACTAAAAGGACTCTGACACCTTGTGTTAGTCATACTCCACATGAACCAGTATACATTTGCAGGAATATTTTTCTACGTGCTGCAGAAATTTTGTGTCTGCTTCCAAGGTCCCAAAGCTTAGAAATCATTGCTATTTAAAGTCATGAAGGAATGACAACAATAAAGAGGTTTCCTATACGATACTTTAACATTTACCCATCTGTAAAGTAAAAGATTTTTCAGTGTAAAAATACAGTGAAGAATTTGTATTAATTTTTGTCATGAATTTTGTTCATAAGCTTTGAGATAAATAGTTCACAATTTAGTAGAACTGCTAAATGAGCAGCTATAATCAAATTTCATTGAAACAGTTTAAATGCATGAGACTATCTTGAAAGTGCTACAAGTTGGGAAACAGTTGGGAGAATGCTTTCTTCTGGCTAAAAGATGGCAAATCAATTAGATAAATAGAACTCTTACATACACCTTTATTTCCTAACTTCTTATCTGGAAAGCAAGTGAAATCGGGAGCCTTCAGAACTGTATAAAAAAAATCCCATCTTTGATTTTTTTTTGTGTGTGTGTATGTAAGGCTAGTTGGTAGATATGGTTTGTTATTTTTTTTTTGTGTCCTTCAATCTAAGTACCTGCCAAAACTGAAATAATTGCACAGTACTGACCTTAGCCAAATCAAAGGAAAAACTGCTGGAAATCTTGGATTCTGCAAAGTGTCTTGTCTTCTTCAAAGGCTGAAGATTTGAACTCTTACAGCATTTAAACTCTTGTTGACTGGAAAAGAAAGTATTGATTAATGCAGGTATCAGGATGCTGAGGGAAATAACAGGCTCTGTAGCTTCTTTCCCCAGCTCCAAAGGGTTTGGCTGTCTGTGTTCAAAATCATCTCCAATTTTGCTCAGCTGCATAACCTGGGATCAAACCACTGTGAAAACTCATAAGCTGCTAAAATGAGCTGTGGGAGCCTCTTCTGTGATCTCTGTCCCCTTTGCCTGGAATCTCTGTTTAAGCTCAGGCCCTTGCCCTCAGTCCTTGTGTGAGTTTAGTTGCAGCTGTGCCTCTGCCTGGCATTGCACCTTGCTGTCCTGACTTGGCTTCCTGGCCTGATCTCAGACCCGCATTGTCACTAAGGATGTGGCTGCCAGTCACAAGGCTGTTGGCTGACCCTGGTCACTGCCACCAATCCTCTGCTCTTCTTGCATGTGTACTCTGTAACAGTGCCCATTGCTGTTAGAGTTGCATGACCTGCCTGCTGTGATTTCCAGTTCCTGGCTCCCCTTCCCATGCAGAGCATCATAGGTTTGCTGCTCCCTGTCAGGAGAAAGCTCATTTGCTGGATCAATGGCTTGGTAGAACACTGAATTTAATTTAAAACTGGGTATGAAATGACTTTTTCTTTTTTTTTTTTTTTTTTCTGATCCTGGGACTGACACAAATAACCTACTGAAAGTTCCTATATGTCAAAATAGCTGCCAGATTTTCCCAAATACACCTCCAGTTCTGAGACATCTTTGTTACATCATGTCTTGATATGTTCCACCTTTTCTCTTGTGTTCAGTTGGAAACAAAATAAATAATGCTTCATACATGTCATGCTTGTCTAGCTTAAGGGAATTCATATTTGATCTTACAGTTGTTTCTCATTGAGAGAGCAAATATAGGAGAAGCTTGGGAGCCAGGGACAGGTTTAAATTGCTGTTTTTATTCTGTATCACATTGTGTTTATTCTAATTTTTATATACAGGTCATCAGAAAATTGACAACAAACTATTTTTTCTCCATTAGAAAAAAAAAGACTCTAGGAGCCCTTAGTAAACAATATAGACTAGATTTTCTTTAACAAACTATTTCAGACACTTTAACAAAGTTTTATTTGAAACTGAACAGCATAAGGAAAGAATTATGCAGGAGAGTCCTAGCTGCAAACCCATCTGGTGACCACAGGGTACATCCCTCATAGGTTCTGTTTTCCATTCCAGCTGTGTGCCCTAATTTAATTCATCAGGAATCTCTTTTCTCAGTATTTCATCCTGCTGACAATTTATGTACAAATTAATATTTATTTTGTCAATGTAAGACAGATCCCAGAATTAAATAATATTTCCCTCATGTACGTCAAAAAAAATACTTGGCTAATCCAATTTGTATTTCTTTATTTACATAAAGAAGCACAGCTCTAGAGGAAAAACTAAATGAGACTGTCTTATTTGTCTAACTGTCATCTATCAGCTTCGGGACTTGAAACTTTGCCTTTCCCCACATGAAATTACCAAAGATCTTTTAGCCTGTTCCCTATTTTAATGCCTTCTATTGTGTTTTTTTTCTCATTGTTTTTGTACAAAAATTTTTTTTGTACAAAGTGTTAATTTATTTAATGAATTTTTGTTTTAACTTGCCTGATTTTTCAGTCTTCTAAACACTCCCCTCACAGTAGTCTCAAACTTGGCAACTGATATTTCTCTCTCTTTCTACACACACAAACACGTGTATGCTACACATATATATATATGCCACACATATGTATATGTCACATTTGTCAACAACTGATCTCTTTTCTGGGTCACTAACAGTCTTCCTAAGACTCTTTTCAAGCCATTATGTTCAGTCCTCTTATGAAGAAAAGAGTACTTCTGAATTTCTTACTGTGTGATATCTTTTAGCTCTTTGAGGCTTATTATCATCCCACATCTAGAGAGTGTAATTTATTTCCAGAAATGACTGTAGAAAGATATTTTTAATGATAATAATTTGCATCCTCCTTCTTCCTGCCCAGGAAGCAATGAATGAACCTTTTCTTCATCTCCTAGTCTGCTTTTAGATAGGCAGTTTATCCAATTTTGGAAGCACATTCTGAACAGAGTTTTAATCCAGTTAAAATATTGATTACACATGGAAACCAGGTCCTCTGACAGTTACTTTTATAAAAATGTTTAGCACAAAAAATTAGAAATTATTAAATAAAATAGTATTCTTAGTCGGTTGTTGTTTTTTGGGGTTTTTTTTGGGATGTGGGGTTTTTTTTTATAGCATGCATGCTTTAAGAACATTAACAAATTTTGAGTTTTGGAAGGTGTTGATGCTCTGTTGTAATTCTGCCTGCAATAGTGTCATGAGCATAGTTTGAGCAATGTACATTTACAGTGTGTTGTCAGGTATTATATGATATGGGATTTTAAGTGTAAGATTATTTATTAAATGATGAAAATACCTTTAAATTGCATTTTGAGAATAGTATTTTACTATGTTTGGTGTTCAAAATATGCATGAAGATATTTTGGAAAAAGAAACTTTGAATATAAGACAGTTGCATTTGACAGATAATTTTGCTTTGGTTGCGGTTTTTACTTGCTTACAGACTTAATGAGGTTTAAATGTCCTCTGAAAATCTACAGGCCAAATTTATCTAGTGTTAAAAATAGTAAAATTCCTAATCAATAGGCAATATAGTTTCATGCACATTATGAAGAGAAAAGACTGAGGATTTTACTACAAAATATTCCAGCTTTTTGGAAAAAGAGTAGTACATCCAGCAAAGACATGGTCTATGCTTCTTACAATTGGTAGTATTCTTTTGGTAACTATATTTTGTTTAGCAAATTTTTTTAAAGTAAATTATGATGCAGTGAATATTGTTGATACAGGACTGTGGGGACTTTTGGACAATTTGAGTAATTTAATGAAATACTTTTGTTATAATATAGATTTCATACTGCAATTCTGGTTTGTGTTTTCTTTTTGGTGTTCTCCAGCTGAAAATAGAAAGAATTAAGTTTGAATACAATCAAAAAGCCAGAAGAGTTTTGAATGGGTGTGATGGCAAGGATTTTCTCACCTTAAGATACTGATTCACCATTTTAACTGGTAGTCAGGCTAATGAAGACTATGTCTAATTCATGCAGTCCTGAGGACAGGCAGATTTCTCCATTAACAGTAAAATGTTCAAATGAGAGTTGGTTTATAAACAGACAAATTCCTCTTAGACAATGCTATCTTTAGATTAGTACTTTCAAGAAAGCCAACCATTTTAACTTATAATTAAATTTATCATTATACTTCTTCATACAGAATATGTCTGTTCCATATAAATACTAGACAGTTTCTTTAGCTTGCTCCGTAAGAGTCATCATTAATTTCTTACCCATAAGGAGATAATGTATTATGAACATTATCCTTTTGTATTCAGTTTCCATTCTGCACAGAGAAAAAATAACTTAAGTGGAGGTTTTTTTTTCTATTTAAATTCATTAGCACTCACCATGGTTGCTATGATGGAAATTTAGAGTTGGGTAATAATTTAGATGTGAATTGAGTCTTTTTAACTAAGCAAGCACATAAAAAAAATGGAATAAATAAATAAATAAACACTCTCTGTGCAGTGGGTTAACCTTGGCAGGATGCCAGGTGCCCACCAGGCCCCTCTATCACTCACTTCAGCAAAATAAAGGGGGAGAAAAAGATGAAAAACTCACGGGTCAAGATGAAAGCGGTTTAATTAAAGCAAAGGCCAAGGCCATGCATAGGAACAAAAGATAAACAAAGATGTCATTCTCTACTTCCCCTCGCTAAACAATGTCCAGCAACTTTCCAGGAAAGCAGAGCTTCAGCTTGTGCAGCAGCTGCTCCCAGAGACAAACACAGTAACAAATGCCCCCTTCTGCCTCCCTGCCCTTGGCTTTTATGGCTGAGCTGATGTCACATGGTATGGAACAGCCAATCCGGGTCAGCTGTCCTGGCTCCGCCCCCTCCCAAGACTTGTTATAAACACCTTGCTAGCTGCCAGTGTAGCACTCAGCACTGTGAGGGCTGCTGTGGGGATGCTAACTCTATTTTAGCTAGATCCAGTACAGTCTGATAATAGAGAAAGAACAATGGTACAACATGGAGATTAAATGAAGACATTATTATTTCTTATTTTTAATTTTAGATACTGTTGTTCCCAAATTAGCTTCTTAAAGGAAAGTGAGGTTTGAAAAATAGGAGTCATGGCTCATTATGTCAAGCTGATAAAAAGTGTTCTTATAAATAGAAACAAACAGCAATAACTTATTACTGTTTTAACTGATGGATTGTATTATACTGTTCAGTTAGAGTAGGGGTACAAAATAAATCAAACTGTAATAACACTGATGTTGGATAATTTGATTATAAATGCAATAATTAGAAATATAGACACAGTTTGCAATACTAGAAGTGCAATTAACACATATATGCTTTCTAAGTACAGTTTAAGACTTTTTGAAATGTAGAAAATTACTAACTACACTTTTTGTCTTATTAAGATTCTTGTTTATACTGTAGGTTTTACTGCAATCAAGGTGAAATGGTAAAATGCAATCTCCTGCTTTCACAAGTTTTTTTCCTTATAACTATCTTCAAAACAACAATGTCAAAAAAGTTAAATGTTTTATTAAAATGTTATTTCATATATTGCTCTTCACTGGCTCAGTAAATGCCAGTATGGAATTTTTTGTTCTTGTTTCCAAATTCAAAATTAATTACTTAGAGAAACTTTTAAATAAATCCTTGAAATTGTGACCCTTATGTTAATTAACAAGCTCACCAAATTTCTTGGTGCTGCAAACTTCTGGGACAAAGATGAAGATCTATCCAGTTTCACATCTGGCAATCATGACGTGACCATATAAAACTCAAGCATAAGATTCTAACTCCCATCTAGTAACCAGCATTATTTGACATAGATGTAACACAGATAACAACACACTTTGATGGTATGACTTAATTAGAAGATCATTCCTTTCATATTAAGTTAATCTGAATATTGTTTCAGAGCTGCATTTTTTTTTAAATGTCACTTTTTATAAAAATGATTAATCAACTCTTTCTATCTGATAAAAGTAATTGCTACCTTAATAGATATATTAAAGCTAATGAAGTATTTTTTATCAAATAAGTTATCAAACCTTTTCTTTCTCGTGCACAAAACTTATTTTTCCATTTCTTTGCCTCTGTATTGATTGACTGTAAACAATTTTGTAATTGTCCAGTAAAAAAAGATTTTTAAAACTTTATTTTGTTTGGTTTCACTGGTCTCTTTGTGAAACTTTGTGCAAGTTTGAAACTGGAAAAGGATGCAAGGAGGTGTGCAGAGAAGGACACAGGAAAAGAGAGTAACCAAATGAGTTTGACGATGATGGATGAGAGAAAAATATTTTTAAGTGAGAGGGCTTGGTTAAAAACAAAATGAAAAAACAACCTCATTAGAAATCTACTTTTTTTTTACTAGCATAAGTGAAGCTGAACACACTGATCACATACTAGTTTATGCTACAAGAGAGTGACATAACTCACCAGAGTTCTGCCTTGCTGCTCTCTGTAATGCATCTGTCCTTGCCCTCTGCTCTGCTGGAGAGGCAAGCAAGGAAACCCCATTGTGAGCTGTATGTTCACACTGAGTGGACTGAAACTGCTAGTTGCTCTGAAGAAATTCAGTGGTAACAGAGTTTGCACTTAGTTGTTGAGTGGTCCCCAGGAACTGCTTNATTAATCAACTCTTTCTATCTGATAAAAGTAATTGCTACCTTAATAGATATATTAAAGCTAATGAAGTATTTTTTATCAAATAAGTTATCAAACCTTTTCTTTCTCGTGCACAAAACTTATTTTTCCATTTCTTTGCCTCTGTATTGATTGACTGTAAACAATTTTGTAATTGTCCAGTAAAAAAAGAGTTGGTTTGAATTTTGGTTCATCACATAAACTATATGATATGATTTCTATTCTTTAGAAAGGTAACATCTGAGACACTTAGAAAACAAAAAAAAATCAAAATATTTTAGAAGTCAGGAAAAAGTGGAATGAGTCAATGCCTTGTAACGTAGGCCCCAAAAAAAAATTAAAAAAAGATTTTTAAAACTTTATTTTGTTTGGTTTCACTGGTCTCTTTGTGAAACTTTGTGCAAGTTTGAAACTGGAAAAGGATGCAAGGAGGTGTGCAGAGAAGGACACAGGAAAAGAGAGTAACCAAATAAGTTTGATGATGATGGATGAGAGAAAAATATTTTTAAGTGAGAGGGCTTGGTTAAAAACAAAATGAAAAAACAACCTCATTAGAAATCTACTTTTTTTTTACTAGCATAAGTGAAGCTGAACACACTGATCACATACTAGTTTATGCTACAAGAGAGTGACATAACTCACCAGAGTTCTGCCTTGCTGCTCTCTGTAATGCATCTGTCCTTGCCCTCTGCTCTGCTGGAGAGGCAAGCAAGGAAACCCCATTGTGAGCTGTATGTTCACACTGAGTGGACTGAAACTGCTAGTTGCTCTGAAGAAATTCAGTGGTAACAGAGTTTGCACTTAGTTGTTGAGTGGTCCCCAGGAACTGCTTGTTGGCTTCCTAACGGTGATGCTGTAGGTCTCTGACAAGAGAATTTAGGGAGCCTGACACTTTCCTCTTCCATGAAGATGTGTGTACACAGTGTTTACAATTTGCGATCTGTGAGTATTAGAGCATGGGATCTAAGGATCTGGTTTCTGTGGGCATCTGTGTAAATAAAACCCAGCCACTCAAATGTTCAAGAAGAGCAAATACAAAACAAGTGGGCAGACAGCTGAAGGAAATACAATTCTAAACTCCCAGGTTTTATGTTTGGCTTTTTTTGTTTGGTTGTTTTGGTTTTGTTTTTTATCTTTATTTGCTAATCTCTTGTCCTTTCCTAGAAGAGGTTCTCTTTTTCCCTTCTAAAGTTTGTCACTTTGTTAATATAGCAGGAGGTTAAGGCATGGTTACACAACACGTGTTAGTTCTTTTCTAGTACAACAATAAATAAATTTAATAGAATTGCTAACAGCGTTCTATGTAGCTTGCTTTCTCCCCATCACTCCTCCCCTCATTCCCCACTGCTTTTTTCTTTTCTTTTTTTCTTACAGTAATTGCTGTCTGAGCCTCAAAGGCTAAAAATCGTTTTTCATCTCATGCATGAAGAATTTTAGGCTGATTGATGACAGCTATGGAACCTTTCCTTAGTCACTAAGCTGCACTAATTTGCAAGCTAAAACAATATTAGCAAATTGTTAATGATCCATGAAACTGCTGCAGCAGCCCTAAATGTTACACTCAGAACTTTCTTAGAACTAAAGCAGCTTACCTAAATTCCCACAATGGACACAAAATGAGATGGTATTTACAAAACAAATCCAACAACAACAAAAACAATAATTGTAAAAGTGACAGCCTTGGCTAATACAGTATGTTAGTGTGAACAATTTGTATGGAGGTCATGTGAACAATTAACATTAAAATCCAGATCTAGTTTGTAGCAGTTTAGATTTAATTTTCATGTTGAGTTAAAGCTGCTGCACACATTTCCTGTCTGCTCTTAATGGCTGCAATTTTCTTCTATTTCCATCACTGTGGCTGGCTTTAAAATGAACTGGATTCCTTAAAAAGGAAAAATAGAGTCAATTTTAGAAATAACCAGTGAGCATCACTTCGCATACTGAAATAAAAGCTTTTTCTTTATTCTTTTTTTCCTTTTTGCCCCCCTTAATGGAGCCCAAAATACTGTTTCAGGATTTATTTTTGAAGTGTTTTGAGAAATTCTGTTGACTGAGCAATATTCAAGCTGTTTCATGTTATCAGAGCATGCGGATGGCTAGTTCCCAATCAACATGTCAGAGTACGGGAAAACATACTTTATTTTCAGCTACATATTTACCAGCAACAAAAGGAGACTGATAAAACAGTATGGCCTTGTTTAGCACCTGTGTGGCTCACTATAGAGAGTAGCAAGAAGGTAAACAAAAGCATTGCTCTTTCCCTGTCCAAATATAAGCAAGTGTGTGTGAGTAAAGCAAGATATAAAGCAAATTGTTAATGTGTTCCATATGTAAAAAATTTAAACATTATCTCAAAAATCAAAGTAGTGAAACACCAAGCCACTCTGAAACACAGACGAAAATGTGTCTAATACAAAAAGGTGTTATAGAGAAAGAATAAAACAGAGACAACTCTTGGTACCTCCAAACAATTAAGAAATAAAGTTCAGTAGGGAGACTCTCATAATTGTAACTCTACTATCTATTAACCAAAGTAGATTTCTGTTATTTAATCTTATCCTTTCTATATTATTGGAAGAAGTACTTAACAATACTTCTCAAACATGATGCATTATGTTGTACCAACTGTCTGGTATTTCATCGTATGTAGTAATGATATTGTTATCAATTCTGTTATCTTTTGGGAAATTAAAAAGGCCCTCCTGAAGAACTGGTGTTTTGTGAACAAATATATACAGAGAGTGTACCACTTCAGCAGGCACAGAATTTCAAACTGAAACAAGATGAAGTTGAGTGAGTAGAGAGCAGTAAGAGGTGATGAAATGTTACATGTTCATTTAGATTATCTGGTACTACAACTGCTTTTAACTGTTGAAACAAATATTTCCAACACTCAGCTTTTTATGGTCATCTTCAGCTGTAGACTTTCAAGGTCATAGTGAAAGGTGGTTTCAGACTCCTGAATATGATACATTAGGTTTATTTCTCGTGTAATTGTCAGCTTCTGTAGCAAAATGTTTTTAGGTGGGCATAGCATCACAAAGTTTATTAAGAGTATGTAAGAATTCTCTATTAATAATTTGTTGTTCTTAGCTTTGTCTAAATGATCAGCTTATCATCAGTATGGTTTGAAGCAATGATCTCGTTTATTTTCATGGAAGACGATCATATGTTTTATTGCATTTTTTTCCTCCATTATTTTCTTCTATGCCAGTTTCTTTTCACCTGAAGTAATTCTGAGTGTAAGATAATATGTATAACTTGAATATTTTTGGTTTGTTGAAAATAAGAGCTCACTTTACACATCATAAATTTAACCCACTATGACTGCATTTGTTATTTTTTCATTAGAGCAGGAAAAATAAGTGTACTTTTCAGTTTAGTTTGATTATTTTGACAGTGAAAGGGGGGGTTTATTTTTGGAAGCCCGTTTATGTTAAGCTTATGTTTATTAAAATCCACATTTTAAAGGTTCAAATACAAGGAAAGGAGTATTAGAATTTTTTGTCTTTCACTGGATGTGAACAAAAATACTCTGAATTATTCTATGTTTATAAAGAATGATCAATCAGTTCCTATTTCATCCAAGTCTCTGTCAATGGACTATTTGATTATGAAATATACTGGAAAATTTAAAAAATGTAGACTAAAAGATGAAAGAAATAATGCTCAAGTTTTCTGTAGGAAGAGGCAGAAAAAGGTCAATCTGTGTCTCTCAAAATGATTCTAAGCAAGCCAACTCTGAGAGAAATGTTACTACACTGAAGTTAATGAGAATTTTCATTCAATGTTAACAAGACTGACATTTCAGCTACTAGTACTCATATCTTTGCTGCAAAACAAAGATAAAAGCAGAGAAATTATGAAGTGCAATCTGTGGAAGGAGATGCATAAAAGGACACAGTTAGAAGATATGATGCTGAATCATGAATGTTGTCAGTGTAGCTCTTTAAGTTAGGGAAAGGGTGAATTACAGAACTCTGTCGAAATTGAAGATTATTGTTTTAGTGAAACATAAGTAGTAAAATTAGTTTAGTAATTTTAAAATATTTCCTCCAATATATCATTCAGGTTATGTGAAGTCTCTGGCTTTTTCTATGTAATATTACCTGTTAAAGTCTCTCTGACATGGACCTTGAAAAGTAGCTGGGAATAATCACTGAGACAGCTACACAAAGAACATAAAACTGTAAAGTATTTTACGAGCATGAAGAGATGTCATAATGGGACATTTCAGCAGGGTTGGTTTTCTTTTTTTAACATATTATAGTTAATTTCATGAAATATTGTCACCACTTCTGATTTACAAGTTAAAGGATGCCTTGTGGTCCCAATGATTTATCACAAAATGTGTTCTGAAATATTTTTATTTTTTTCCCAAATGAAAATGCTGTTAACAGGAAAGGACAATAAAATTGTAACAGTAGAATTAATCAAAATTCCAAGAGCGATATAACTGTGGGGTTTGATTTTGTAGAAACATAAAACTATTCTCTAAGCAATTTTTTCATTTTCCACTTTTTGCTTTGATTGCAATGGTAAGAGGAAGGGAAAAATAAAAGTTTTAAAGCAGAGTTGTTATCTTTCCTACATACTTTGAGACAATAAGAACATAATAAGCCAGTATTACCAAGATAATGGTAGGAAACATAGTGACAACTGTATTTTTAGCATACACTTTGACTTCTGTATGCCATTTACTCAGGAAATACTTTTCATAAGTAAACTAAAAATTTTATTCAAAATGTTTTCAATATACAAAAAACCCCTTTAAAACCAGAAATGCAGCGCTGCTCATAAATATCCTTCAGTGAGTTTGACAGTGCATTTGGTGGTAAATAACATTTGTAACCCAATCTGCAGGTTCTTTTTAAAGACTAGTTGCCTTATGGTTGAATAAATGTTCCTCTTTCTGTCAGCATTTGAAAACAGTTTAAACAGAAGCTTTTACAAGAGGCAGCATTCCCATAAAAATCTTGAACTTGCTCTTATATAAGGCGAGGGCTTGATTCTTCTGTTTTTCTAGCTGCATATTTTTTTCTAAGCAAAATATAATATAACCTCTATGCCTATCTTTAAAACCTTACAATAGTTGTAATACTTGACAGAATGTGGCACCTTTTATAAAACTTTGAGAAAATATTATTTTTATTTTCAAGGTCTTAAGGTTTCATCAAATGTCTTTCCTAGCTCCCAGACTGGTTTGGACTTCCAAACAAAGTCCAGGAGAACATTCATAAATACTCACCCATCAATCACTCAAAAAATTGGAAAATTGAAAGAAACCAAGGAAAAAAAGTAGAGAAAGGTCTCGTTTTGATCAGGTATATATGAATGTGGCTATATAACTCCACTAGGCCTCTAACTCCTTGATTTGACAATGCACTATTTGTGATAACAGTCTTTTGTTGTGGTGAATATGATGTTTACCAAAGTGCTGCAACACCTTCAGTCACTTCATAGAGTTTCTGGAGCCAGAACAAATTCTAAAACTTTCTTTAAACCATAACTCTATGAAATTATGAAGTTGGTGAGATTGCTTTATAGAGGCTTCTGAAAGCATTTAAAAATTATTATTCTATACACATGGGGATTAAGGCTTCTTGAGTTTTACTTTGTATTTTGGATTTAGCAGAACTAAGTTAAAATCTTGATTTGTCGTTGGAGAACTATGAAAAAAATGCAAATGANAAAAAAAAAATAAAAAAAAAAAAAAAAAAAAAAAAAAAAAAAATAAAAAAAAAAAAAAAAAAAGAAAAAGGCAGAAAAATCAGTTATCTAAATATCTAGATATATTTTGGTTTTAAGGTCTTCTTAGATTTTTTTCACTTTCTGTTTTAAGTCAATGTTTCATTTGTCTGTCAACTACTTTTATGGAGAAATATCCTTAAAATAAACTTGAAATGTCATTCTATACTATTGTGATAAGCATTTCCTAACATTTTCTCTCTTTCAGTCTCCTCATAGTTTTCATTTTGAAAAAAAAAGAAATTTTAACTTTAGGAATTATCAGAAATAATTTATTGATTTTTTTTCTACATTATTGGATTGATAAAGCATTAAGTAACAGGAAATAAGCTATTTTTTCCCTTTGTTTCACCTCTATTTTTATCATTCTTCCTTAAAAAATAGGTAGAAAACCAAATTTTTATAACTGGTAGAAAAGGACCTTTTCTGCAAGACGGAAATAGTGACATTTGTGATATAATCAGAAGGTAAATTTTTCTAACTGCTACATGATTTTCACTTGGTTGCCACATAGTGAAATGTGCCTTTTAATCTTAAATCCATAAAGACTGAATTCTGCAGCCTCTTTGTGTTCTAACGAGAAAATTGGCTGAGGATCAATATAAACAAGGTGGAAGTCAGTCTGGAAGGTAGTGGTTATCACTGAGATAAATAAGTAGAAGCTGAAAACATTTTTCTACTGGAATTGTGTTTGCCTGTGATCAATATGATTTGTAGTTTCTCCCTACTAAGGGATCTGTAATTAGGTTTGGACATGAGAGAAAGAACTGACCATTTTCTTTGAAGAAGATAGAAATCCTTCACAAAGTATTCTTTGAATCAAGAATCTCGAACAAAATAGAGAGGTGAAAACTAATTTACCACACAGTTAAGATTCATGTTCATGAGCAGTTAATACAAGGAATGTGGAAATGCTTCTCATGAGCCTGCAAACTCTACCTTTCGTCATGTTGACAAAGAGAAAGGAGAAAGAAGAATCATAATCTTTGCTTAAAGTGTTTTCATAACATGCTCTATAAGTGGAAGTTATTGTACTCTACTTAGTTGTAGATATAATGGAGGGAAATTGATGAGAAATTAATAAAAATGTGCTCATAAAAGTTATCTGAAGGGAATCAGAACTTTTCCTGGAAGATTTTGTCTTAAGAAGTTTAACGTTCAAAGTTAAAATACATTTTCTGTTTAAAATAATTAGAGAAAAAAAGTATAAAATGTTTAGACAGACAATCCTGAAATGGGGAAAAAATACAAGGTAATTTCTTCCTTCAAATAAGAAAGTAATACCTAGGATTTAAAACTGATCTCAAAGAGTGACTTATATTTTAGTGTTAACATGATACATTTTTCCATGTGGTATTACAGTTGATTCTTTTTTCTTTTCTAAAAATTGGAGACATTCTGAGAGTGACTGCAATGGCAAAAAAACGTGATCTATTGAAAAAGTATAGGTTTTACCCTGTAGAAAAAGTAATGACTTCTGTGGTCATATATTGTTCCATCACTCTTCTCTCACTAGATAAATCCTCTTGTGACCTTCTGATTCGCTTATAGATTACAGAATAAATGTATCACTCTGCTGCAATCTCACTTCTTTGATTTGAATGGCAAGATGACTGTTGGGAACTGTGCCTTGTGAGGTCACCCTTGTTGTCTGTGGAATTTTGTTTTATACAATATTTTGCAACTGTTAATGTCCTATTCACAATGATTGTATTCCTGAAGTCAGACTAAAAAGAACAGCTGTATTTGACCACATGAATGTATATTTGCCTTTCTTTAAAGTTTTAACAAAATCTGCACAGTTAAAAAGTTACGTCACTTGTCATGCAAATTAAATTGATTATATTGCACAGTCAAAATCAGATTCAAAATACTTGTAATGGAAGCAGAAATGTCTTACAAGAAGTTCTGTCAGTTTGGAGGATACCATCTTTTGATAAACTGTATGAATAACCATGTAGAATAACATATTTGAGACAGTGGATTTAAATTGCTAAAAGAAGAGGAAGAAAGAAAACCATTGTTATATCTCACTACATTTCTATAAATCTAGATGTAAAACTCATGTAACTCTTCATCAATCTATAAGAATCATATTCTCAGTCTGTGAGATTTAGAAGTATAAAGAATGGGGAAAGTGGAAATTCTTATTGACATCTCTTCAAGATGTTTTATTAATGAGTAAGAATATCTAAATCTTACACACATATTCTTACCAATGAAAAATCAAGATTTTCTTTTAAAAAATCATTAAAAGTTAAATCCATGTAAACTGAACATTTATGCATATTTTGAAAATAACCATTTTCTATTAACTTTAGACATTTTGCATACCAATATTTGTTACCTATTTGTTTAGAAAATTTGCTTCATAATTATTTTTCTTATAGCTTAAGTGCATCTCTTTTTTCCATTTCTGCCCTCTCTACAATACTGTGACTTTATTACTGATCTGGAAGAAGGAACGAATACTAAGTTTATGGAAACAATAGTTAAAATATAAAATTAGCCATATGAGTGGAATAAGGCAAAATAATAAACCTCTGGAAAAGTGGTTTGTAAATTCTGTGTTGAGAAGTGGGGAGAAATAAAGGAGCCAGCAATGCTAAGCCAAGCCCGAGATTAAGATGATGGAAAATTAAAGACAGGATTCTAATAAGGCTTCAAGGTGAGACATGATGATGAATTGGTAATGAATAAGAAGTTCATACTGAATTTTCTGTGTACAGACATACTTCACCTTCTAGAAAGACATTGACAAACTGCAGAGAGTTCAAATCAGAACATAAATGGAGGAAACAGAAGGACTGAGAAATAAAAGAAGTCAAGGTAATTAAAATAGTAAAATGCTAATAACCAAAGCATTGGAAGAATTACATAAAAAGGAGTAGCATGATGGAAGCAAGCCGAATAAGTCTGATTGAAATCACAGAATAATTTCCAAGAGCAAAGTCTATCTGAATGAGAAATTTTGTCTCAATATAGTATATCAGAAGCCACATATATGGGACTTGTACAATGAGATTCCACAAAACTGAAGAAAATATGATCAGTCCTGTATTAATGGTGAACAAGATGATCTGATGTCTGAAATAAATTCTGACTCTTTTCCATTGTCCTGACTTTAGATTAAGTAGCACATAAGGGGTAAACTATTCAAGTTTTCAGTATATACATTTGTAGTGAAAAAGGAAATCATACTGAAAAGCCTGAATTTGTTCCTTTGTGTTCCCACATCTTTCACAAGAGAATTTGTGGTTCTGTGTTTGGGATTCCATGAACAGATTTACCTCTGCCTGAGGTTCCATTTACTTGTCGTGTTCTGATCAAACCTGGTTTGCTTAGATTGCAAAGGATAAAGTAATTTGTATTCTATATAAATGTCTACCCACTGTGTAGAACATTTCCATAAGAGCTGGGAGCCTCAGGTTTTAATCGTCTTCTGCCTAAATGTGCCTGGGGAGTCCACATGCTGGAAGACTTCCCTGGGAGCTTGACTAAGAAAGGTTTGGGAAAGACATCTGTCAACCAGTTGTTGCTAACCCAAATCCCAAAGTGACTCCATGTTAGTTAGATTAATTGCCAGGCTCTACATATCTACACATACCTTCTTTTTTATGGAAGTGCCTGGGTTCATGCAAGAGGAAGAATTTTAGACAAGCATCTTTACAGGCATTTTATTTGCTGGCTCAAGAATCGAGACAAATAAGTGTTAACACTGGTATCACTTTACATATTAACTTATGCTCTGTCATTGTATGTAGAATTAATAGTTTTGTGCTATTTTTTTAAGCATTCCAAGATATAGTGTCTCAACATTAGTGTCTCTGCTAGATGTCTGTGCTCTTGCACATTGAGCATAATAGACAGTCATAAAAAATGTATCTGCAGCATTCAGTTTATAGGTAAGACATTCAGAATAACACAAAGTTCACCTTATGTGTCTCTAAAATAAAATATCCTTGCATATTTTCATTAAATACTGTTTCTAGTGTGTCATTAAGGGTCTGGGCATATGAAATAATTTATAAGCAGTCAATGCAGTAAACTAAATAGCATTGTCTTGTCGGTCAACAAAAGGCAGTTATGCCTTTTGGCTACTATTAAAATCGATGTTTGATTTGTACTTCATTTTAATTACTAATAAATTACTACAAGCCTACTAGAGCATAAGTAATTAGCATTTTTCTGATCGATTTGCCACCAAGAAATGACCCTGATTATGTTGTTAATCAGTTTACTCTTAATTGGCTTTTTCTTCATTAAAGCATAAAGAACTAATGTGGTGGGTTATCCTTGACTGGCTGCCAGATGCCCACCAAGCTGCTCTCTCACTCCCCTCCTCAACCAGACAGGGGGAGAAAATAAGATTCTCGACTGAAACAGACAGGGAGACTGTTTACCAATTACCACCACAGGCAAAGCAGGCTCGATTAGGCAAAATTGATTTAATTTATTGCCCATTGAAAATTGATGGTGAGAAACAACCATAAAATTAAAAACACCTTCCCTCCACCCCTCCCTTCTTCCTGGGCTCAGCTTCACTCCTGATTCCTCCACCTCTTCCCTTCAAAGGGTACATGGGGAAGGGGAATGGGGGTTGCAGTCAGTTCATAACACTTCATCTCTGCCACTCCACGCATTTTGCCCCTGCTCCCAGCATGGGTTCCCTCCCACAGGATACAGCCCTTCACAAACTTCTCCAGTGTGGGTCATTTCCACTGGTTGCAGTTTTTCATGATTTACTCCAGCATGGGTCCTTTCCATGGGACACAGTCCTTCAGGAATGAACTGCTTCAGTGTGGATCCCCTACGGGGTCGCAGTTCCTGCCAGAAAACTTGTTCTTGTGTGAGCTGTCCATGGGCTGCAGCTTCCTTCAGGACATCTCCACCTGCTCCAGCATGGGGTCCTCCACGGGCTGTAGCATGGATATCTGCTCCACTGTGGTCTATCACGGGCTGTGGTGGGGGCAAGCTGCTTACCACAGTCTTCTCCAGGGGCTGCAGAGGAAGCTCTGCCCTGGTACCTGGAGCACCTCCTGTCCCTCCTTGTTTTCTGACCTTAGTGTCTGCAGAGTTGTTTCTCTCCCATTTTCTCACTGCTCTCTCACAGTTTTTGTTGTGCAGTGCTTTTTACCCTTTCTTAAATACGTTTTCACAGAGGCAGCTGGAGTTCATCTGGTAGGCTCAGATTTGTCCAGCAGTGGGTCCATTTTGGAGCTGGCTGGAACCGACTGTGTCTGTCACGGGCCTCTTCTCACAGGGGTCACCCCTGCAGTCGACCCCACCAAAAACCTTGACAAGTAAATCCAATACAACTATACATACCAACCAAGGTATGAAAGTATCTATAACTGCATTACAGTAACAACATTTTTTTCTGGCCATGGTTATCTTTGATTTTTTTCAAAATCTGATTAATCAGTCCAATAGATTTGACCTCAAGGCTAATTACTAACTTTTTCTGCCAGCGAATGGTAATCAAAGCACAAAGGACATTATGGCAAGGATATTACATTTAAAGAGAGTTGCTGAATATGAAACAAATATGACATTATTTGGTTTTGATACTAAAAAAAGAGATGGGCATTGTTTAACAGACATTTATGTATTCTAGTGTGGGAGTGAAGCTGTAATGAGATATATGTATTCAATGGACACATGACAATGAAAATGTGGCACACAACACAGAAGGAAAAATAAAACAGAAAATATTTTATTTAAAAGCTAGAGCCTTGACGTGGCTATAAATAATCTGTAAAGGATTAAAAAATGATGATGCAAAATGCTTTCTGTAGCTGTATTTTTTGGCTAATGGGAAGTGCTTTGAAAACAAAATAAAATATTCCCTAGCCCCAAATGTTCATTATAAGTCTTCGTATCTTCCTAGAGAAATAATCATCCTCATTTGAATGTCAAATCACAGATGATGAACACAGAAAGATACAAGGAATGAATGTTAATAAAAAAAACCCACTTATTTTTACAATTCATTCACAAAATTCATATTTTGTGTAATATATATAACAAGTTTGCAGAGTACAGCCTGCTAGTGAATGATCATAGCTTCAATAACTGGTTTATTTTTGCTGTGTAAGGCTCACTGAGCCACATGCTGAGTGCACTTAACCCAGAGTGAAGTTATCACAGAGCTTTAAGTACTTAACCCTTCACTAAGTACTTAATCAGTGCAGAAACACTGCAGTGCCAAGCTGGCACTGCTTTTTCTTTCATCTGCCTTCGAAATCAAGTGCTGATCTGTCAGCACTCTCAGTGGACTTCCAATCTATTTGCATTAATTATGTCTCTGCTCAGCCCTTTCAGCATTGTTCTTGACCTCTTTTCCCTTTCCTCTCATGATATGGTATGATGGGACCTCAATTTGTCCAGGACCTTAATCTGCTCCCTGTGCCTGCCTTTTTAAAAAATCAATTAATCAATAGACCCAAAATGCTTTAGTTTCTGCAGCTATGCTGCACTATCCCTCCTTGCTGACCCTTTTCCTGGTTGCTTCTGAAGTTTCTCCAAAGAAGACCATTCACAGCTGGTTCCAGGGAAAGCAGTGACCTCCTGCTCCCATCAGAGTGGAACAGTGCCTTAAAGTAAACTGTAGACAAACAAATGAAACAGTTCTCCCTATCACAGAAGACAACTGACTCTTCTGCCTTTTTTTCTTCTGTACCTTTGGTACTTATTCCCATTCTTTTATTTCAGAGTTCATCCAAACACTCAAATCACTAATACCACTTTCTCTGTCCCTCTGGGGAATATGTACTAGAATATGTATGACCCACTTCATTTCCTCCACTGAATTCACATGTTTTTAACTCTAGCTTTTATCTCAATACTTTCTCTCCTTCAAGTCATCGTCATTTCCCTCATCTCGTATCCATCACTTGCTATGCAAGAACTAGCTAATTTCCTCTAAGAAAAAAAAAAAAGGTGATATTATGTGACCTCACCTTTCCTTCTTTCCTTCCCTCCACTTTCTACTTTCTTTGTTTCCCTGTCACTTAAGCAGTTTCTCAACTTCTCTTTTTCTCTAACATGCACAAGGGCCCTATAGGGACTGTTTTCTAACATCAAGCAATAAAATATATTTGTAAGGCCACAGCACTGAGGTTTTTAGCTCCATTATGTATGTATGAATTCTCTCCACACTTGATTTGATTTTGGGGTTAGTGTCTCAATAAATCTTTGCTGAACACTGAATCATTATTCATTTTCTAATAGCAAGTGGGAAAGCAGATTGTTTGAAGTAAAAGGGTTTTACTCCTGCCTGTTCAACATTGTAAGAAAACCAAGAATGGGACAAGTTACTCCAACTCATCAGCTTTTCACTATTTCATGCCAATATTAGTGATTTCAACAGTGTGCAACAAAATGATTAATTAGTAAAAAATATTAATGATCTTTATAAATAAATGTAATTCTCATAACTCTTTTGTTTATTTAGGATATTCTAGACATGTAAGTCAGATAGGCAGGGATTGACTTGTCTGGACATAGATGTGCCATTTCAAAGTGATCTAGGCTATTGCATGTCATCTGTTTGCATATGCAAAACTGTCTTCATGGGAGACCTGTGCCCTTCTGAAGTTGCAGCAGCAGCCCTGGCAGGATATTCAACAGAACCTAAAAGAACACTAGAAGCTTATGTTTAGTCAGCTGAAAGCTGCTTAGTTTTATTTCAAGTTATTTCTTCAGTTAAAATCTTTGTTGATTTGTTACTGTACTAAAACCAAGGTGCAGCAACTTCAGTACATGTTTATGCTTAAGATGTGATTACAGCAGTGTAAGTATGCTAAGGACAGAAGGAGAAACTCACAACAAATTAGAGTTAACCACAAGGAATCAATGCTCACACTTAAGATTTCTTTTCCAAGACAGAACAGGCTGATTGAATTTCTTGAAGTTACAGCGTAGAAAGGAGAAAAAATATGATCCTGATTAAATGTCAGTTCAAGGTGCTCCAAGTCCTTCATCAGCATTGCTCTTTATCTGACAGAATCTCTCTCTGCCTCAATTTCTTTCCCAACAGTGATTTCTTTCTGGCTTGCTGGAATCCAGTTCTCATCTTGTCTGTAATCCTTCTATGTTTCTGATGACAGTTTTTATTATCATAATGGACATCCATTCTGAGATTATATGCTGGACATGCATTTTCCCACAAAACTCATGCTGAAGTATTCTGCTACTGACATATATTTAAGTCTGATCACTTTAATTCTATTTCCAGTTTTATGCTGCCAATTTAATTTTTTATGACCTATAGTTTGATCGTAGATAATAATATGAATTTGACTATATTTGTTACTTACTGTATGCTAAAATTAGCATTATCTTCCCCTAATTTATTGACCAGGGATCTTTCCTGGACAATCTTCTTTTGAAACATCAATAATGATCTCAATAATATGGTTTAAATTATTCTACAAGATAATAGGTTTTTTTCCTTGTGTTTCTCATTTCCTCTCCCCATTTCACTGCTCCTATGTCCACTTTTAAAGACCTCAGGACACTATTCATACCCAGTACATAACTAAACTGTTCTGTAAGTCCTGCTAAGCCCTTTGTTTAGGATCTGCTTGGGTTAATTAGCTTAATCATATTGCGAGTGAGAACTAATGTTTGTTGATTTATAAATTTGATACCATTTTAAGTACATCTATGATCTTGTGAATGCCAATGAAACAAAAAGGTATGAAATGCAACACTATTCACGTAGTGATTCTGAATTTGAAATAAAACTTTGGAAAAGAGCAGTCACAGTGCTTCAAAGCTCTTATCTACTTCTCTTTCTGTGTCCATACTCTAGCAGTATATCCCTACCTCGTAGCTGTTATTTCAACTTATTCATTTAGTTATGCAATATAAAATCTTTCTGCCCAAAATTATCTGTATTTTAAATCCTTGTATTCTCATATGGTTGGATAAATTGGCTTATTCTTTCCTATGGGATCTAGAATTTTATGTTTATTTCTCTTTCTGGTGTTCTAGGGTTGCAGTTTGCTTACTGGCCAATGTTAAGTTTGACTACTCAATTTATTTCTCTCATTAGACAGGAAATCATCCAACTATCTTTATCACAGACTCAGAAAATAAATTGACTTTATCACTTAGTTTTCAGTTCAGATCTTCAAAATCCAAGCCATTGGTCTCCCTCTGTATGTTTAAACGGTGTCTTTGATTTTCCTACTGCTTTTTTTGTCTACAAGGAACAGTTTTGCACCAGGAAGTCCTGGTTCATTATGATTCCTCTAAGAAAACCACTTGGATTCCATAAAGTATTACCTGAAATTCCATCTATTAACTTTGTTAACACTATAATTAACATAATTATATAGTATAGCCATAGTTATCAGCTATAGTTAAAGAAAGAGAGGGTGATAGAGATAGTCTTCAGGTGCTCAGAAGCCCAAGTTGTGAGGTGTTGAATGGGTCTCCGATCAAGGTGTTTTGTGCTGTGTAGATCTCATCCATGGAAAAAATACCCCATCTTGGTCTTCTCAGCTCTTATAAGGCTTTCTTAAAGGAAAACAATTTCTACGGTCAAGCAGAAAAAATGTTTACGTGAGAATTTGTTGCCACACTTTTAGATAAAGGCAAGGTCATGCAGGTGGTGTAGTTGCCAGAAACAAGTGGGAGCAGTCTATGGGCTCCTCAGTCACCTTGGGTGGGCTCAGCTTACCCTACAGCCAAGTGTTATGCACAGCACAGCTCAGGTTAAGACTTAGCTCTATCATTAGCTCCTCAATGTACACTGACCATGTTCGTTACAGGCATCTAACATGAATTTTAATCAGTTATTCAATTTATTTAATTCACTGATTTACTGTACATACTCAAATGCTAGTCATTGTCAGTAATACATGTCCAGTCCATGCGTTATATCTTTTAATTCCATACTTGAATGTTTCCTAATCTACATATTCTTGTCATACACTATTGTAGATGTGTCTCGAAGGACTGCAGACATCCTGCTTATTGCTTTAATAGCAAAGTACTAATCACTTATACTCCTAGGAACATAATTTTGGCTGCACACCTACAGTGGCTAAGCTTCCTGCATTCTCAGTCTCAGACATAACTATTTACCTGAGAGTAGTGTAGGTGTTGTGAATCAGAGAAAAGCAAAGCTTGGTCTTCGTACAAAGATGTTCTTGCTACTCTAAAGTTCAGTAGTGCCAGGATATGTTAGTATATAGCTTCTTTGCTATTTACTAGTGTATTCCTGATACATGTACTGGTAGCCTAGATTTGTCTGTAGGTGAATTCATAGTGTATTTACCTTTTAACCTATTTTGGCAATATTGAACAGAAACTCTAAAGATGTGTCATAAGAGTTGCAGCTTTCTGTTTCCGTACTTTGTGTGAAATTATTAGTCAACAAGAGGGAAAGGTAGACATATGTACGTGAAACCTCTAATGGCCTCTATAATCACAGTGATCAAAACCACCCATGTATGAAAGACGAGTATTGCCAAAGGTATTGCTAAAGGAAATAAAGTGGTGTCTAACAAGAGTTTACTAGATGATAATAACAAAGCATATGAAAAGTCGGATTTGGATTCATGTTACTCTTCAGGCTGACTGAAAACTGTTTCACGGTATATTGAAATACCTTCAGATTGTGCTACAACCCCTAAGAGAGAAGGTACCATTTACACACTTTGCAAAAGAGTTGACTTACAATATAACCAATTCAGCACAATGGCAAAATAATGTCAAATGGTTTTATTGCTCATCTTCCTGCTCAGAGGAATCTTAATAAAATATTATTACAATTATACTATATTTCAGTATGCATTCTACTTCAGGTATTGCCCATGACATTTAGAAACTGCTTCCCTGCTTTTCAAAGACCCAAATCACACAGTCACAAAACTCACATAGCACTGAATTTATCTCCTAGTAGCTTTTCATAAAATATAGTGATGATTAGTAATCAGTTGTACAGTGGCTTGGAATGTCTCAACCAGGTCCTGAAGATCAAACCTATCCCATTTGACAAGAACCTGGCTATGAACACACACTCGCATAGTGGTTAAGCTGTATCTGGGACTATTTCAGAAGTGATACTTCGCATTTATAATAATTATCCACAGGCTCCATTCTTGTTTTGTAACTAATAATATGTAGAAGAATAGTTATCAAGTTTCAAGGCAATCCTAGTGTACTCACAAATCAGAAGAGCCTTGGTCAAGTGTTAGCAAAGTTGACATAAGATAGGGACAAACAGTGGAAACAGCTTGGCAAGACATTTTGTTTCCACCCTAAACGCGCAGCCAGATGACAGCACTAGTTCTCTGTCCTTTTTCAAAATCTCTGTGGTGTCTTTATTTGCTTTCTTCATCTGACTAACGTTTTTTGGCCTTTCTTCCTAAAGATTCTGGTAATCTCAAAGTCTGGCTGTTTTTACCAAGTACCTGCTGTGTTTTACTGTCATGGTGTAAGCAGCTCTGAAACTCTTTTTAAATGTAATCTTTACCCCTTCATGATACACTGTAACTGGCAGAGTTCAAAGCAGTGAAAAGGAGATTTTGATACCTAGTGAATTCTGTCCCTAAATGTCTATGGTCCTCTCTGGCCTTAACTAGGTGGAAAATACACAAAAGGAAAATAACCTGTCCTAGTGGTCAGGTGGCCCATCTTCTTGTATTACAGGTTACGTATTATTATGCTAAAATAGTCATAGTTATACAACTAGTTATACACTATAACTGGTATCAGTATTTTTTGAGAAATAACTACATCAAGGCTTTTGATAATTGCTGTATGAAAGACAGCTGTGAATATAATGTGTCAACATCTACCACTTCTACACATGCAGTGACTTTTTTAAAACATTAGGTTGCTTTAATTGACCTCTGTGAGCTGCTGTATTTTTAGATACAAATATTCAATATATAATGTGAATACATTCTGTGTATACATCAATTATACATAAGATGTTCTTTTTAAACTGGGGTTTGGCTTGTGAAAACTGATGTATAACCAAGAGAAAATAACTTTTCCTTTAACTCAGGATAATGTGCAGTATCAGAAGATCTGAGTTCTGATTTTTGTTCAGATGCATTCATACTGAAGCAGGTATGTCAATAAACTTTTGGGTTTTTTAACTATTATAAAAGGACATAATCTGCATTCCTTGGATGAATCAAAAAAGTATTACTCTGTGAGTGATGTGGATTCGTAATTTTATTTGATCTGTTATGGAGAGTTAACAGCCCTTTGAGACACAAGCTTTTTTTCATTCATTCTCCAATGCTTCATTCAGCTAGACATGATCACCAATGGTTGAAGCTTTATAACCAGTTTAAGAATTCTCTTGTCCATAAAAGCTGTTCCAACATTAGGAACAAAACCAAGGGATCCCTTTTTTACCATGATTAAATGGTAAGTATTTTTTCCTCAATTTTTCTGTATTCTAGTTTGTAAATGAACCTGGTATTAAAAGGTGACTTAAAAAAGAGAGAGAGGGAGAGAGGAAAATGTTATACATTTCTTCTCTCAATACCACCTAAATGCATTGTAATTTCTGTGCTATGCTATTGGTTACAACTAATTAATTGAAACTTGGCCAAAAAAATTCAATAGATGTTTTCTGGTTCTGAAATTTTCAACCATTCTTGCATACATATCTGTTTAATGGAAAATCAGTACTATTTTGTATTTGCTCATTATTGGTTCTGTGTTATTCTATAATTTATCCTACTCCATTCACCCAGCCATGCAGAGGAAATAATACCCTGTGACAAGGATTGCTAGTGTCTCAACATAAGCGGTAAACAGTCCAAATTGCTTCTCATGAAGTCTATAGAAGAAAAATAGCAGATCTGCTTAAATAAAATTGGGATTGACTGGCAAATAATTTACCAACCAACAAAAGAGGTATATACCAGCTTGTTTTCTCTTTTAAATAAGTCTTTTTAGTCTTCATTCAGTGAAATTTATTCATATATGGAGATTTAGCACAAGACCTATTCACTACTTAAATCCCACTACTTAAATTACACAGTAAAAAATAAATAAATAAATAAAATGATTCACAGAATCATTGTGTCCTGTAGAGGATGTGTCTACTTGCTCTAAAGTAAAAAAGTGTTGGCTGGCTATCTTCATTGCTCTTTAATCTACATCACCTGTACAGATTAGATCTCCAGTGAAGTTTACACTCCCAGACACATTAGCAGTCCTAATCTCTAAAGTAATCTCACCCTAGAGACTTGTTTCTTTTACTCCGAAAAAGCTAACTAGTACCTTTTGAGATGTCCTTGTGTATCATATGTATCTTCATGGAGCTGAGATGACCAAGATAAGTTGTTGGTCTTCTTCAGCAGCAAGTGAAGTTCAGAGAGAATACTTTTCCAGCACCTATAATGAAATTTAAATAATATATTTAGTAAACACAGTGATGCCCAATATGTATCCTTTGTGTCAGTTTATCTCAGTCAGTCTTGCTTAGGATCTTCTTCAGCATAGATACCTCTGCATTGATGGTTCAAGCATCAGTCATTCACTCAACCTATAGAGTGGAATCCTTGAATGATAGAGGGAAACAGTAGGCATACTGATTAGTTGTAACATTTGGGTGAAGGTTAAGGGATAGAGCTACTAATTTCTCTTGATAGGAAGCACAGAGAGAGATTCCATCCAGCGAGACCTAGACAGGCTGGAGATTTGGGCGGGGANCATTCTGTGAAATGCTGGGGAAACTGGACAGGAGAAGTTCTGTCTTCATCTTCTGAGGGTCACACACTCTAAATACAAACTCTCTTGAATCCAGAAAGTAGAACTGGAATTCTGAAAAGTACCCTCTGAAAAGTTTACATATTATTATGCAAAAATATACAGCAGATTTTATTGATTTATGCATATTAAGAAATCATACTCTCTATGTGTTTGTCAATATCAAATTATGTTCAGAGATATAGTATGAAAAGAAGCAGCCTCTTCCAGGAAATTCTAAACCTACATGGTGTGGGGCCAAAATTAACCTTGATGTTATGAACAAAATCCTCAGAGTCTTAATTTTCCAGGAGGCTTTTTTCTTGTTTTTAAAAAAAAAATTTTTTTCTTTGTTTTTTGCTTTATGTGTTAGTTGGTGCTACTTAACCTTGATCAGTTTGAAAAATAACTTTATAGTTAGGTGTCTTTATTCAGTGGATTCCTTTATATATCTCCTCGTTTGTTAATACAGTCAGCAATTCTGTCAGCCCTTACCAAGAAGAAAAGTGCAAAGAAATAGAAAGTCTTATAATTAGTAACATATAAAAGAAATTATAATGACTGCACATAAGGTGAAAATGCAAATCTTTCCTGAGTCTTTGTAGATGAAGGTGTTGGGAATCAGTGGTTAATCCATGGAGATTTCATTAATGAGCCAACAGGACTATAACAATTCAGCAGATATTTAATAAATACCTAAAATATGTTTATACATCTGTTGCTTTCTCTTTTGTGACTTGTAATTAAAACAGCGATTGTATCTCTCTCAGGCAGAATTGTTTTGAAGGCAGCACATGCACTGAGAAAGATAGAAGGGAATGAATTGCTAGGTTTAGAAGATTTGCTCTCTAGGTAGATCTCATGCAGGGAGGGCTGGCTTTGCTGTAGTTCAGCGAGTTTTATTCTTTCTTACCTCAGTCACTTTTGCTCCATTATGTTAAGCAACCTGCTGTCAACAATTTGTAAGCCTTTTCACAGATTTTTTTTTTATCTGTTTTGTTTTTTTCCTTAAAAAAGCCCCCAAAAGCCAGTCTAGAAACATCCAAACAGCATGTTCCACCCAGAGTTAAACAGCTAGAGAAAAGTAAAATATGTTAGTATCACAGAATGAAAAGCAGACACTCATTTAGTAACTAAAGAAAACAAAACAGAAAAGTACATGAAATTTTTTCAAGACTCTTAATGCAGTGCTTATAGTTCTCCCAGCAGTTCTAAGGCAAGTGTTTCAGCAAAAGCATGCATTTTACTAGAGAACTTTTAATTAATGATTATTTCTTACCACATTGCAGTTCTTTACATAGCTTCTATATTGCTTTGATATGATTTACGTTCCCTCTAAATTAAATATTCTGTTCGAGGACTCCTCTATAACAAGAATTGTCAATGTAGAAATTGGTACATGAATATTATCTCCTCAGCTACTGTCTCTGCGAAGTTGACCCTCAGTTTGATTCGGAACACACAATTTGAAATTATAATTCAAAAAATGTGTTTCAAAAATAGCATCAGCTGAAAATTAGATTTTAAATAGAAGATCCATTAGATTGGGAATCTTTCTTTTATTCATTTTTCAATATGTTAGAAAAATGCTTTCTTCTGCACCTCTCTAACCAGGAACTTAATGGGTTTTTTCTGTCAAGAATCTTCCAATTTAAAGTCAGTAACTTCAGTGGTAACAAACTTTACATAGGAAAATATTCTTAAGAAGACACTTTGCATATATTTGAGAAAAAGCATTTTTTTTGTTTTTTAATACCTAGCCTGTCATAGTGCATGGCTACCATTCTGTTACAGATGGGTGTGGGTTTGCTCTGCCACTGAGCAGAAACTCCCTTTAGCAGTGGTTCTGTCATAATATGGTGCATCTTCCTCTGGCCTCATTGAAACTCCTACTTTAATCCTTTTCTTTATAAATGTATCTCTGCATCACAGTATTTACCTCAAGGTCTGAGATGGAGGAAAAAAAGTATTTTAGGATGCATGTATTAAGGATAGATCCCTCTTTAGCTTTTTCTCAGGTTTGAGGAGTTTTTTTATTATTTTATTTTCACCCCTGGAGCGTTTGCATATCCAAGTTGGAAGCTGTAAAATTCAACTGGTTTTCAGTGATCTATTCCACCAAGAAACTGGTAGTCATAATTTAGCATTTATATAGGAATATATATTTCATAATCTTATAACTATAAAATAGCTGAAGGGGTTTTCCTCTAATGTTCCAGAAGTATTCGCTGTAGGAGGGAAGTCAAGCATGAACAGAAATAATCTTTAAGAAAAGTTTGCTTTAATAGGTCCAAAAAAAAGTTTAATAAGAAAGGAGGTCTATTATATAGCAAGGTTACATTTAGATTTTGTTGCTATTGAAAGCTGTCACATTACAAAGAAATGTAAATTTCTCTCCCAGGAAGGAACTAACTTCCTCATTTAACCTTTATTTTTAATGAGAACCCATTTCCCATAAATAGCAACAATTATCTCTCCAAAACTGTCTTCCACTTGATTCTGAAAGCAGCTGCATGTTTTATGTACACACCATATCTATGTATATTATTTAGGCATATTTCATACTAAAATGTTTCTGTTCCAATAAATCTGAAAGGTAGGTTAAAATACAGCTCTAATCTGAATGACGACTGATCAGATTGATGGTTAAATTAACTGATGGTAGAGCAAAATGACAGAGAACTTATCATAACAGATGTACACAAGGGGCCCAAAATAAAGATAACGAAGGAAAAAAAAAAAAGAAAAAAAAACCAAAAGAAAAAACAAGAAAAGACAGAGATGAAAGGATTAAGATGGAGAAGGAAACAACAGTATAATTTGTCTTGATTTCTCCTCAGCTCTGGTGAGGCTACACATGGAGTATTCTGTCCACATGTAAAGTACTGTGTCTACTTTTGGGTTCCCCACTACAAGAGAGACGTGGACATACTGGAGACACCCCAATGAAGGGCCTCTAAGATGCTGAAGGGATTGGAGCAATCTTATATGAGAAGAGACTGAGAGAACTGAGACTGTTTACCCTGGAGAAGGCTCAGGGGGATCTCATAAGTCTTTTCAGTGGTGCCCATTGACAGGACCAGAGGCAATGGGCAGAAAATGAAATACAGGAAGGTCCATCTGAACATAAGGAAACACTTTCGTTACTGTGAGGGTGACAGACCACTGGCAAAAATTGCCCAGAGAGGTTGTGACGTTCCCTTCCAACCTCAACCATTCTGTGATTCTGTGAGTACTGTGATACTAGCTGATTTGGGACATAATTCTAAACTTTGACTCTGTTTAAGTATCACACCTCTAACTTCTAGTTTGTTTGTTCTTGCTGGAATTGGTCTTCCTTCAGTGATAATTTAAATAAAGAAAACTAGCACAGAGAATAGGTCTCATGTTTTTTTTTTTTCTTGGGCCGGTCACTAGTGCTCATCTCATTTGTCAGTTTGGGGTTTTTTGTTTTTGTTTTTTTTTTAACGCTTCCTGGCTCACAAGTCAATTTTTGTTTATTTCTAATTTCTCTGAGACTTACAAATGCCAGGTTATGTGACTGGCATTCACCTTCACCATCCTGAACACCTTTCCTCCCAGTTGTGAGTCTGTGAAGCTGTGTGCCTCCTGTGCAAGGAAAATCAAACTCACACTGTAAACCATCCAGCATGCATCCTTTCTTTTTCTTTTTATTTTGAGCATGTGAAGCATTGTCTGCATATAGATGCAATAATATGTGTAAACTCACTCATCAACACATATCCTATATGTAATAAAGACTTTTCTGCATGTATTTTCAAGACTTTTCAATTTGCGAAGACAGTGAAACCGAAAATATGTACCTGCATATTTGCTGCTCATGCATGGTGGTAATGTGTTTTCCTCTGCAATGAAAAGTGTTCACCGGGGAGAAAGGAGCACTGAGAGCTTTCATGAGATTCCCATTGGAACCACTTGTTCTCTCTCCACATGTTTTGAACAGCTGTCTAATTTGGGATCTGGCTTTCAGAAGCTCAAATCGTGTGCAGTAATAAGGAAAAAAAAGGAAGAAAGAAATACTAACTTTTGTTATGCTGTGTGATGTTGTTAATTAATAATTTCTTTTTTCTTCAACAGATCTTGATTTTTGATGCAATATTCTTCACTGCTTTTTCTACACTTTGCTCACTTATTGTGCCAAATTCTGATCTCACAGTATTTTCACATGAAACCAAACCCCTTATTTACACTGATAGATATGAAATGAGAAAAAAAAACAAAAAAACTTGCCATGGTTAATTTGCTTTCTCTTTGCTTCCTTAATTTCATGTTTATTGATCCTACAGAGGAGAAAATGCTGTTTGCCACTACAGACTTCTTGTAGGACACTTTTCATTACTTTTGTGATAACTAATCTTTCCCTTTTTCTCCTATGTCTAACAGAGTGATGTCATGCTTTTGTGTGCATGATTTACAAAAAAAGAATAGTGTAGCTTTTCTGGATTTTCCTTTTGCGTCACTTATTTCTTTATACTTTGTTTTAATTTCTTGATCAGAATTATCTTAATTCTTTCCCATCTGGGACTGAGTGCATTTTCAGCTTGCTGATGACACCAAGCTCTGTGGTGAGGTCGACACACTGGACCCACCTTTCAAGCCTGCCAAGGTCCCTCTGGATGGCATCCCTTCCCTCTAGCACATTGACTGCTCCACACAGCTCGGTGTCGTCTGAAATGAACACATACTTAGTAAAAGCATACACTCCAAAACAAAATTGAAATACATAACGTTATTAAATTATATATTGATGATATTACATATTATATACTAATATCAAATTAATGTAAATAAGGATATTAATTTTTTTCTTATAGTACGTATTATGGTCCATTCCGTTTAAAGATAATAGAATTCCTTGAAATGTGTCAGTGACATCTGAGTTAAAATCAGTGGGAAAAAAGATTTAGAGGAAGAGTCTATGACTAATCTTCGTCGTCTTCCTTTGAAACCTTCAAGTAAAAGTATCAGGAATTTCCCACAGTGTTACCATATCTTAATTATCAAAATGTTTCCAGAGTATCCCTACAGCATTTGTACAGGAAAAGTTTAAAATAGCTTAACTGGTTTTTGAGAGGAATTTAAAAACAACATATGTGTTAGTTTTGTTGTGTAAAAGAAACTAACAACTTAATACTCTTCATTTTCAATCAATTTCAATCCAATTTCAGATAGAAGTGAAGAAAAAACTGTTCTTCAGTGTTTGAAAACTCTCCTGATTCTGACTTGTGTGCAATTTATAAATGTTGGGTTATTTTCACACAATCAGTATGACTAAATAATCTTAACCGTATTAACTCCTCTGTGAAGAATATATCTGTTGTCCTTGACCCCTCTAG